>CALNXK010000173.1:75000-152500 GCA_942486035.1 Porites lobata | reverse complement strand
ATTTTTATAGGTAATAATTTTGTACAACTGACCTCGACCGACTACAGTGAAACCTTACTATAACGAAGGGCCAAGAAACGGGTACCATATTTTCGCTGTACAACGAAGATTCGTTATATCGAAGAATAATATCGTTCGTTGTACCGAGACTACCGACGACTTCGTTACATAGGTGTTCGTTATTTCGAGGTTTCACTCATTCACTGCTTACTTCAATAGATGTTATTGTTGTATTAGCGCCAAAAATTAACTGTTCTTTGATTCTTGCGTTATACACGTGGCAAATTTTGCAGTTTTTATAAATGACATTACGTTTTCAATTTGTTTTATTCATGTGCCAATTACCCTTTCATTTGTAGCCTGCGTAGCAAGTGTTTCCGCTCTAGTTCGTCGAGAACGTTGGGACGAGAGCAAAAACAAAGGAATGACAGGGGATGGGAAGGGGAAAGAAGGAAACGCTTGCTACGCAGGCTATTTCACCGGATAATTAAAAGAAATTTCCCCAATGCAAAACAACCTGTGTTTGAGGCATTTGCATATATTTGCCAAAAAGAAATATGTTTTAAACAAATTGTCAAGTTGTAATCAATATGTCAGTCATGTTCTGCTGAATGTAGTCTTAACTACCCAACAGTGGAAAACCTAGACAGAAGATTCACCTTCATTCGGCTCCAGCCTCGCCCCAGAGTCTTTCGCTCATTAAACTTGCTGTAAGAGAACGTTGGACATTAGCAGCGTGAAGACGCGCCCTGTTAACGATGGTTTAGATAGAAGAACCGTTTTCTTTTTTGTCCTGAATTGTCGAGACGCGTGCTGAGGTTCGTACCTGCGGTTTGGTTTGCACTGGAACGTCATTACAACGACGGGAGGAAAAAAAAGAAGACAGAAAAGGAAAATACTCCGAAAGTTTCATTTGGTCTTTCATTTTAGTCTATGTTGCATCTCCGCCTTTTTCGATTTGCGCCAAAAGGAAACGCTCCTACTGTCCCCGTTTGTGTTTCTGGCTTTGAACTGTCTTGGAATCAGGATGCTAACATTACACTAGACGCCCTTTCGTATCAGACGTTTGTACTTTTGGGCCTGTTAAGTGCTAGTGTAAACACTCTCCTCCCCAGAGGCTCCAAAGGGGCATGGCGCGAGTGAGTGCGGGTGTGTTCGGTAATATCTCGGTTTTCGCGCCTGCACTCACTTTGTGCAGAGGAAATCCAATAACGCCTCATTGAATCAATGGAGACAGACGTAAACAAAGAGATTGAATATTTAATTTAAAAAAAGTAATCTTGTCTGAGAAGAAAATTCACAAAATTTAATTAAGCGATCCTCCTATTCGTTGTACCGAATTTTTACAATTCTTTCTCTTATTCGGTGCTGCACCCATTTTTATAAACCTTACGGTGAAACCAGCCTAAATCGCCTCAGAAATACACATGGACACAAAATACCGCACAAGTAAGTGTATTTTATTTTGTTTCTTTACAGTAAGCTAAGATATGGCGAATTTGTTCGAACTTTTATTGTTCCCAGATAAACCATATGAATCGCTTCTACGAAGCATTTCCAGATGTACTAATTTTTAACAAGCGCTGGCTTAATGAGTTTGGGATGCATGTGATATTGATTACTATTTTACACGCCGGTGGAAGTGGAATGCAATTCTAAACAACTAAGTAAATCTCTGTGATACCTAACCTGAGATCAGGCGTTATCTTTTTTTTCCTTTTTTGGCTCGAGAGGGAAAAAGCTAACGCCCTCTTCCCGTGAGAGACATAAAGGGATAATAGGGAGAGAGCATGATCTCAGGCTATGTGATACCTAACATTACAATCCCTAATAAAACAGATTCCCTTAGGTAACTTATCATACCGTAACCACTAAATAATATCTCCTTAAAGCATACAACAAACTAGGTAAAAGTAAAGTAGCTTAAAGCAAGAATTTGTATTGCTGGATTGTTTTTTGTCAGTTTTAACAACTGTGCTTCGACGTGAATTAATAAGTACCAAAGTTGGCTCAGTTTGAGTCAAAAACTACTTTGTAATCAAGAAATAAAGTGAAATAAATCACTTCGTACAAAAGAATTGTTCATTTAAACACATCGTAAATTGGCTTAGCGTTGCCAACTTCCATAATTGGCGGGAAAAAATATGCCCCAGCATTTCCAATTCTGAACAAAAAAAGGCATTGTTATGGTACGGAGCACACCCCCTGAATAAGCATACATATGTAGACATCATAATTATTCAAAAATCTGAATACGACTGTTGCTGATTTCAGACACAAGTATTTTACCATCACTAAGAACCGCTGCTGAGACCGGTGCATTTAACGCTCCCATCCCGCTTCCTTTTGTTCCAAACTTAGCAACAAACTTTCCACTCAGATCAAACACCTGAATCCTGTGATTTAACATATCACAAACCATCAGGTGTCCTGCCTTGTCCATGGACAAGCATTCAGGTGTGTTAAACTCTCCGTCTGCATTTCCCGACTTCCCAAATTTGTAAAGGAAGTTACCCTTTCTATCAAATAATTTTAAAGAATCATCGTTACTGTCTGATACAATAAGATAGTTGTCATGTTGAATACAGTGAAAGGGGCTGATGAAAGAACCCTCTTTGCCAATTTTACTTAAAAATTGACCCCCAGCAGAAAAGATCTTTATTAATTTATTGACATTATCAGCAACAAGGATGTTGTCATCACTGTCAATTAATAAACCACAAGGATTATAAAGCTGCCGATCAAGACTTCCTTTTTCACCAAAATGGCTCAGGTACTGCCCCCGTTTACTGATTTGTTGAACTCTGTGGTTTCCCTGTTCAGCCACAATAATGTTATTACCGTGAAAAGCTATCCCAGCAGGCCTTTTGAACTCGCCTTGTTGTGTTCCATCTCCACCAAAAGATCTAATATGAGTTCCATCACTCTTAAATAAGTGAATCTTATGGTTACCAACGTCACTTACTGCAACTTCATCTTGTTCATTGACTGCTACCCCCCAAGGATTATTCAATATTTGTTCTCCAAAAGATAACACAGATCTGAACTGTCTGGGTTTGAATTGAACCTCAAAAGGGCTGCCACGGATATGTTCTCCATTAACCTTCACTGATGCACTGCATGTTCCTGTTTCTTTGGCAAAGTATTTGATCTTGTAAGTACCATCTTTGTTATCTTGGACTTGCACTTCAGCTGCGCTGTTATCACCATGACGATTAGTGACTTCCAGTTTTACATTGTCATCGTTGTTGTAACATTGTTGGCCTACCGCATTTCTCGTTGTCACAACAAGCTGTGCTTCAAGTCCAACAACCGCTTCACTGATTCCTTTTCCATCAGCGCTAGATTGCTGCGCTTCAACACTCTGCTTACTTTTGAGGAAGCCAATTTGTTCAACGCGCACGAGATCAAACACCTTTTGATTCTTCACAAAACTTAGCCCCGCCGGAAAACTTACTTTGTTTTCACGAAGGGCAGCTGTATCTTCTTCTATTTTGTCCAACAGATCATTCGACTGCATGATTTCCGCACTTGTGCTACGCTTTATAAGTAATTCAGTCTTTTCAATTTCTGATTCATGCTTTTTAACCTGTTCTACAAACTTGTCCATTTGTATTTCTATATGCTGGAGAGATAATTGTGTTCTCCGTTCCACATCATCAAAAATCTCCAGTTTCTTTGCTTCAATGGCTGCATGAATGCTGTCAGTATACTCTTGTACGTTTCTTGTCAGACAAGCAGCTTGCTCTTGAACTTCATTGTAATATTCGATAAGTTTCTCGATTTCACTTTTCTGTGCTTCCGCTCTTTTTTTCTGAGAATCAATTGCAGATTTCAATCTTAACTTCCGCTCATTTGCAGCCATTGCTAGAAGCATCTTTGCGTGCCCCTCGTGATCCAACAAAGCACAGGCGTTACAAATTGCGACTTCGCAAATCTTGCAAAAGAATTCCATTTCTTTCTTTTCGTGGCCTGAAATTCCGCAAAATGAAGGTCGCTTTAAAATGTTTTCAAAGTCTTCTTCTCGAAATTCTTCCAATGCCAGCGCATAGTGATCTTTATTCGCCTTGATCCTATTGTGGAGTCCAATGCACTCTTCGCACCAGAAAGAATAACACTGGAAACAATAATGGCTTTGTTTGGTTCGTTCGTCGCAATTTCCACACTTAACTCCGGTTGTGCTGCACTCTTTTATAGCTAATACATCAAGCAAGCTGTTAATACGAAAGTTTGTTGGCAAAGCTGCTAGGTTTCCATTATCAGGGACATTGAATTCCTGTCTGCACTCCGGGCACGGAATTTTATCTCGTCCGCCACTCGTTCGTTGAATCCCATTCAGACAGTGAAGGCAAAAACTATGCAAACACGGCAACTGTTTTGGATCTGTGTACTTGCTCATACACACAGAACATGATAACTCTTCATGAAGGTTGTTCAGTAAGGTTTGAATATCCATAAGGGCGGAAGAATACGACCAAAGTGAAAGACTAACTGACTAGTTCATGGAGCTTATGCCTTTGTGGGCTGCATAGGTTAAATCCACTAAAATAAATATTGATCGCCGGAAATAATGCTAACCAATCAGAAAGAAGTACTTCAGATGGGTCACCGATGAGCGGCTTCTAAGAATTTGCTGGCGAAAAGATAAACAATTCTGAGAATTTGGGGATGGATGGTATTACTTTCTTCGCAAGAGATGGTTTTCACAGTGATGGGGTGTCTATAAGACGCGGACCAGATACCTGCAGATGGCGGACGTGGATGGGAAAATGCGGATAACAAAAAAAGTAAGAGGAAGAAAACGATAAATGCTGAAGGCAAAAAAATAATAATAAACAAACAAACAAAGGAAAGAAATCTTTCTTTCAAGTCGCTGTGGACCCTTCACTTACATACGGAACTTGATGCCAATAGGTGGCACAGTTTTGTACCCTGTAATTCCTTTCATTTATGTCACAGAAACTGAATAAGGACGCTCCGTTCCTCCTCCTTAAATGCACGCATACCTTGTGCACTTCCCCTTTGAGTGTTTAGCCTAAGGCTTCCAGGCAAGGTAAACAGCTCAAAAAATCGGCCAGCAAAGATTCGCTTATTTTGCACTGGCCGCGTTTAATATTCTTCCCTTTACCCAATAAGGAGCCAGTGGTCCCTGCAATCACTGGTCAGAATGTAGAATATTACCAGACCAGCATCCAAAAGCGGCGTAATTCACGAAGCAGTCTGTCTTTACTTTCGGGAGTGATCGCTATTTTTTTTAAAACATTACTTTATTTGGAATTTCACGGTTATCATGCTAAGAAGGGGAGGTGTTGGTGTTAGTACTTGCAAAACAAACGACAAACAATTTTTAATATAAAATCATTCTGACCTGGAGTTCTGATTTCTTTGCTCTCACTGGATACTTACAGAGAGAATATTCTCAGGGACTTACTTGTTTTTTTCTGCCTCAGGACAGAAAAAATTGCAGCATCTACCAGAAATCAAAGGCTCCTAGGAGCGAGCTCATGGATGAATTGAATTAGTGTGGAAAAGACAGTTCAATAATCAAAGAAAAACATATAAATCTTTTTGAACGGTTCATTGTGTACGGACTTGCCAAAATACAGTGTGACTCGAAGTATCCGATTGCATGTGCACCTGAATATTCTAGAAACTTGTTATCAGCGCAGCATTTCTACTTACAAAGCAAAGATCACTGAAAGGCCACGCAATGGTCACCAAAAGAAAAAAAAATAGTGACTAATTGGCTGAAGACCAGTTGACCTTCTCTAGTTCCCGCAACAACCTCTATTTTGAGGGTAGTTTGCGGTTACTAAAGGTCACGTAATGGTCACCAAAAAACAGCGACTAATTGGCTGAAGACCAGTTGACCCTTTCTATTTCCTGCAACAACCTCTATTTTGAGGGTAGTTTGCCGTTACTAAAGGTCACGTAATGGTCACCAAAAAAACATAGTGACTAATTGGCTGAAGACCAGTTGACCTTCTCTAAAAAAATCCGGATATAAATCCGGATTTCCCAATCAAACGCAGCCTTTGTTACACGTTTCATGGAGGAAATGTCGTACGTGTTCTCGTTTACTTTTTTTTCACGGCCGCTAATTTTCACCTTGCATTGGTGGCCCCTGGCATTTCCCATTTTGTCACCGCCGCTACAAAATTTGTATGTTGTTGTTCCAACAAAAAAATGTCTCCTTTGTTTTTTATCTCTCGCTCTAGACCTCTGTCGCCCTTTTTCTCGTTGAGCTTCGCTGGCCTGCCGCCTACGTTCTCTTTTTATCTGCCTTTCTCCTGCTCTATATGCCAAATTTGTGGACACGACAATTAATCTAAACTAAATACTTTAGACAACACGGATACAGAAACAATTTCCGCTTTCCGTTGATTGACTCTTTAGTTGTCTCTGCTTTACAAGACGCTGGTGGCTATGGGATTTCCCGCCAAAATAACCTCAAGTTGCATTTAGGTTGCCATACCGGTTGATTGAGTTATTTTACATTGGTATGCCTGTGGTGCGGACGGACGGTCGCTCGGGCGGGCGGTCGGTCGGTGTATGGTCACGTGATTACCAAATTTTCTCGGATGGGTAGATTACTTCATTTTCTTACCCATGGTGCTCCGCTGGCGAGAGCTCCGCTATTATTTTGACTTTCAGTCAGTGATTCGGCTAATTCGTTTCCGCATGACGTGCGAAATCTTTGGCTATTTTTTCCTGCTCCGCACTGCTATATAGACAGCTGAGCCACCTCGCCGCATGCTTGTGCGTCCCTTTTCCTGTCGATATCAATATGATTAACAGCAATCGTATTGATATCGGCAACATCTTCCAAATTTAGTCAATGTTAGGTGCTCATTAAGAGATAGCAGGTGATTTTAGCGGAGCTCTCGCGCGCGAAGCGCGCCAGCGGAGCACCATGGGTAAGAAAATTTGGTAAACTATCCATCCGATAAAATTTGGTTATGACGTAGCGTACACCCGCCCGCCCACCCGTACACACACTTCATGTAAGCCGATGTCAAGTGTCACACTTGTCAGGACCGTGAAATAAATAACAACGGAGACTAATGCCGCTGGAAGGAAAACATGAAAATTATATAGCGGCGGTTACAACATGAAGAATGCTAGCGGCTACTAATGTGAAAAAGCAGCGGCAGTGAAAAAGTAGAATGAACAGGAACACAAACATTTCCTCCATAAAACGCGTAAATAGGAAGCTAAAAGAAGTTTCACGTTAGTCGTGTAAAACAACGGTAAGGAAATGTACAAAAAAAAAACTGCTGCACGTGCAGAGTTGTTTTTTTGCTAATTAGAAAAAAAGTGTGCTGCACGTGCAAAGTTGTTTTTTTGCTAATTAGATCTATTGTTGTTTTTAGCGTTTTCGTTGCTTTCAACTTGTCTTTAGTATTCATCGATTTTATATTTTCTTTGAGGAATCTATAAATATTAAAGAGAGCTTCGCTTTTAGCCCTGGCTAAATCTATATATTAAGCCACTCATAAACGGAGAAATAGTTTGAATGAATAATATTATGCACTTTGCAGTAATGACAAAACAATGATACTAACAACTTTAATGATACCTATCGATTTAATGACAGCCCGCTGACCTACATGAGTATAACATGGCGAAGCAAGCTGAACACAAGTATTCGGCCTTATACGCCTACGTCCCTAACGATGCTAAAGGTGAAGACAATGAAGAGGAGAATCCGATCGGTAGAGATCCGTGGCACGAAATTCAACTTGGCAGGAACAAAGTTGCGTAGAGTCTAAATCGTGAGATGACAATTCTCTTTTAGAGTCTGATAAGCTCAACTGAAAAGCTTGGCAATCAAAGAACTACCCCACCTTGAGTTAAAACTCTCTTTTAGATTTTTGAAATGAGAGTAGACTTTAGTCGAGTAGTTTAGGTTCCAGTCTTATAACCGAATATTCCGGGTGCAACAACTACAGTTGAACGAACTGTATCAGGGTTGTTTTGTATACGGTAGACTCCAATTCACTTGGTAAGTACACAGATGATTCGATGATGGCATGTGAGACCCTTGGGGCTGTGCCTTGGTAATAGCGACCTTCAGTTTAGGTGGACGGCGACATAGAAAACGGTGACTTTGGCCGCGGCGGCTTTGGGATTGACAATATCAAAGTTTCGAGCACAACGGTATGAAGATATATGACCAACAAAAATTGGAAAGCCTTGACTAGAAAAAGGCGGCGCACACTTCATGCAGGCATCGTGTCACAAGGATTTGCAAACCTTCATCAAAGGACGACCGGCCGGCAAACTCACGTGATGTGAACCTTTTAGAGACCTTCTGGATTAGCGTTAACGATACAACATACAAAGATCCAGCCCTCAAAACACTAGTGGAGCTAAGACACTGACTACGCTTCGCCTGGAAAAATGTGAATTTAGACAATGCTTTGGGAGCTCGTACATTCTATACCTCACCGTTTGAAAATGTCAGAAAACATAAAGGAAGACATTCATTTCTGGTGTCCTAATATTTCGGTTATTCTATGTTAATTGAATAATGAATAACATACTTAGTTTTACAAAAGGTATTTTTAATAATCAGTAAAACTCAAGCGAAGAAAACATCGGAACGATCTTTTGAAACACCCACTATGTAGCGTTTTCAAACAGTTGGTTTAAAGACGGTTTTACTTAAACTTTGTGTTTCAATATATTCCGTGAAACTGTTGGGAAAGAAAACTGCTGTCTTTGTGCTCGCCGCGGTACCGTGGCTTTCGTACTGATAGCGCTTTTTATTAAACTGGAAAGAATTTTCTTTGAGGATTAATCTAACCATTTCTCGGACCGAAACAAGAAATGTTCGGTTTTTTTCACCTTTGTCTTTTCAATAAAAATGATTTAGCTTAGAAAGTCAGTAGTATCCTGAAGGTGTGACTCCTGTGATTTTGATATTGGTTGTCTGTACCTGACTATCAACACAAGAGGAAATTCTTTCCCTTACCATATGATGAGTGATAAATTTAAAGAGGTTACTTCCTACCGGCAAGAAACATACAAAATGCTCTTTTTCTGAAAACAGATATCGATAATGTGGGTCCATGTCGGTAGTCGGTTAATATGTTTCCTGTCTGGTTTTGTCGGTAGCCAGTTGCATATTTTTCGCCCTTTGTCGCTAGTCGGTTAACCCCATTAACACTCTCATGTAAGAGAACACTGGACGTTGGCAGAGGACGCGCCATGTTTACGAGGGGAAGATAGAAGAATCGGTTTTTTTTGTCGTTGTAAATTTGAGCCAAGGTCAGCAAAAGTTACACTTCTGAATTATCGAGACGTGCGCTGAGGTTTTCACCTTTTTCTCATTTGAAAGAGGGTTATGCCGAAAGAAATGCGTGAAACCAGCACTGAGAGGAAGTAAGGGGAACAATGCATGTGCTAGTATGAGGACTAGGCCGGAATGTAGGGTTGTATGGGCAACGCAAGGAATGGGGGTAGAACAACTTTGAACAACTATATTCTCTAATGTAATTTACAATGACGAAGTAGAAGCACTGTTACACTAGCTTGTACGTCACACGTGATTGGAAAACGGCTTTGTTATATATTGCCGGGCTCAAACCTTTTGCCTCCGTAGTTGCTTCTCTCTTTGGTTTCGCAATAGAATGTTATTACAACGACGGAAGAAGGAAGAAAATGGAAAGTCGGGAGCCGATATTCCGAACGATATTCCAGACGGTGAACAGGGTCTTGACTATCAGTTTCCTTTGGTCTCCCTTTCAGTCTATGTTTCATTTCATTTCATTTTCATTTAATTTATTAAAGGAGTCAACAACATTTTGTTATTACCAATTGCAGATTGATGCCTCAACAAAGAAATTGGATTTCTAACTTGTACAAAGAGGAATCGAGTCTGAGAAGCAAACTCAAAAAATCTAGGCTATTTCCGAGTTCCCCCGGGCCTCTGTTTCAAAACGAGGGTAGGTGCTCAGCCTTTGATATGGAAATTATTTTTCATTCTCATGCAAATGAAACTCATTTTCACAAGAAAGGTTGTGCACCTGTGCCTCGTTTTGAAAGTGAGGGTTTTTGGAACTCGGAAGTGGCCAATTAAACGGACTCTCCTTTTCGGTCTATTATGTTGTTACGATTCTCTGCTTATTCAGTACTGCACCCATTTCATTATCAGCCAGAAGACCAGCTGCTTTAGTGCAAACTAATACTGAAACAAGTCTTCTCTGATTGGTTAAAACAGACTGATAAGCACGAAACCTAGAAAAATAGTTTTTATGTCCATGCGTGCACCGTTAAGCTTAATTAGGTCATCTGGCCAACACAAAACAAGGAGAGCACTTAGAATTCTTACAGTAACAGTGAGAAAAATACTTAAATTACACCTTTTAAGAATATCTTGTCAAGCAGTTGATCTACAGAAGGTGAAAAGCTTCTTCATCGACAATTATTGGATAATTTTTTCTACAGATTAACTTCGGACGTGATTGGAAAATTCCAGAAGCGAACATTAAAAAGCGCAGTACGTGGCAGACAAGAAGAAATTCAGTACAACTTAAGACGGTAGATATTTACTTGCAGCGTCACCTGAGAAACAGGAGGTATCCTAAACGGTAATCATAATACTTGCAACTATCATTGATTGCAAGTAACACCAGCAACTGCATGAATTTGATCGAAAACACAGAAAATAAAGGTAAAATTGACGGATATAGCGATAGAGATCATTACCGGGAAACCAGACAAAAGGTCGTTTAAAAATGCACAAGTTTTTGTTGGAAATCTTAATTGAATATATTTTACAATAAGAAGAGTTACCGGGTAAGCTCAGTACTAAAATAGAAGAACTTATCTGTTTTACAACGAATTCATCACAGGAGAAGGTTTATGTTGATCACTACTAGTTTTTAAATGCTTATCGAAGCTGCAAATGAATGTTATTCTAAACAACTAATAAATGATTAGAATATTCGTAACGTTACATTTCGACAATATATCCCATAGTCGTAACCCATTATGCAGTAAATACTTAATTGAAAACATCCTTTAAAATACTTAATAATTATAGCATGAATCAAACCTGGGTAAGGGAAAAGTAGATCAAATCTAAAATTTCAATTGCTTGCATTTTCATTGTCGAAAGGCCCCTTTTAATACCAGCTAAAAGCTGATAGTGCCAGGGATAGTGCTACCCTGCCCAAATAAACTTTGACCTGACTTTGCTTGACTTGTCAGGTTTAACAACTCTGAAGTAAGAAGTATCAAAGTTAGCCTTAAGTTAGTAGGCCCAACAACGCCTTTGTGATCAAGGAATAAATTGAATCAAATCTCTGAGTCGTTCACAAGAAGAGACATTAAAATATTTTATATGACTCCAGTATTGCTGCCAACGTTCATAATTGGTAACATACCAGCATTTTCAATTCTAAATCAAAAAAGCGTTGTTACGTTACGGAGCACGTCCTGAGTAAGAGCTGGTGTCATATTTATTCAAACAGCTGAACGCGGTGGTTTTTTAAGTCGGTCACAACTATTTTGCCATCACTAAGAGCTGCTGCTGAGACCGGTGTATTAAACTCTCCCATCCTTCTTCCTTTTCTTCCAAACTTAGCGACAAACTTCCCACTCAGATCAAACACCTGAATCCAGTAATTTTTTTTATCACAAACCATCAGGTGTCCTGCCTTGTTCATGAACAAGCAACGAGGTGTGTTAAATTCCCCGTCTGCATTTCCCATCTTCCCAAATTTGTAAAGGAAGTTACCCTTCCTATCAAACAATTTTACAGAATGATCACCACTGTCTGATACTATAAGATAGTTGTCATGTTGAATACAGTGCCAAGGTTTAGTGAAATCACCCTCTTTCCCAATTTTACTTAAAAATTGACCCCCAGCACAAAAAATCTTTATTAATGCATTATCACGATCAGCAACGAGGATGTTGCCATCACTGTCAATAGATAAACCACAAGGAAAATCAAGCTGCCGATCAAGAAGTCCTTTTTCACCAAAATGGCTCAGGTACTGCCCCTGTTTACTGATTTGCTGAACTCTGTGGTTATGCTGTTCAGCCACAATAATATTATTACTGTGAAAAGCTATTCCGGCAGGCCTGTTGAACTCACCGGGATGTGTTCCCTCTCCACCAAAAGATTTAATATGAGTTCCATCGCTCTTAAATAAGTAAATCTTATGGTTACCAGCGTCACTCACTGCAATTTCATCTTGTTCATTTACTGCTACCCCCCAAGGATTCTCCAATATTTGTTGTCCAAAAGATAAGACAGGTCTGAACTCTCTGGGTTTGACTTGAACCTCAAAAGGGCTGCCACGGATATGTTCTCCCTTGACCTTCACTGATGCACTGCATGTTCCTGTTTCTTTGGCAAAGTATTTGATCTTGTAAGTACCATCTTTGTTATCTTGGACTTGCACCTCAGCTGCGCAGTTTTCGCCTTGACGATTCCTGATTTCCAATGTTACGTAGTCGTAATCGTCGTGATACTGTTGGCCTTCGGCGTTTCTTGTTGTCACAACAAGCAGTGCTTCAAGTCCAACAATCGCTTCACTGATTCCTTTTCCATCAGCACTTGATTGCTGCGCTTTAGTCTGGGTACTTTTGAGTGAGCCAATCTGTTCTACGCATGCGAGATCAAACAACTTTTGATTTTTCACAAAACTCAGCCTCGCCAAAAAACTTTCGTTCTCTCGATCGGTGACTGTCTCCTCTCTGCTATTCTCTTCCCTTAATATAATGTTCAACACATCGTTCGGCTGCATAATTTCGGCACTTGTGCTTCGCTTTATAATTGTTTCTGTCCTTTCAATTTCTGATTCATGCTGTTTAACCTGTTCTACAAACTTGTCATTTTGTATTCCTATATGCTTGAGAGATAATTGTGTTCTCCGTTCCACATCATCAAAGATTTCTAGTTTCTTTGCTTCAATAGCTGCATGAACGCTGTCAGCAAACTCTTGTACGTTTCTCTTCACGCAAGCAGCTCGTTCTTTAACTACCTCGTAATATTGGGTAAGTTTCTCGATCTCACTTTTCTTTGTTTCGACTCTTTTTTTCTGAGATTCAATTGCAGATTTCAGTCTTAACTTTCGTTCGTTTGCAGCCAGTTCTAGAAGCATCTTTGAGTGCCCCTCGTGATCCAATAAAGCACAGGCGTTACAAATTGCGACTTCGCAAATCTTGCAAAAGAACTCCATTTCTTTCTTTTCGTGGCCTGAAATTCCGCAAAATGACGGTCGCTGTAGAATGTTTTCAAAGTCTTGATCTTGAAATTCTTCCAATGCCAGCGCGTAATGATCTTTATTCGCCTTGATCCTATTGTGGAGACCAATGCACTCTTCGCACCAGAAAGAATAACACTGGAAACAATAATGGCTTTGTTTGGTTCGTTCGTCGCAATTTCCACACTTAACTACAGTCGTGTTGCACTCCTTTATAGCTAATACATCGAGCAAACTGTTAATACGAAAGTTTGTTGGCAAAGCTCCAAGGTTTCCATTATCAGGGACATTGAATCCTGTCTGCACTCCGGGCACGCAATTTTATTTCGTCTGCCACTCGTTCGTTGAATCCCATTCAGACAATGAAGGCAGAAACTATGCAAGCACGGCAACTGTTTCGGATCGGTGTACTTGGACATACACACAGAACATGATAACTCTTCGTGAAGGTTGTTTAACAGGGTTTGGATATCCATAAGGGTGGAAGAATAAGAACAAACAGAAAGTAGACAAACACACGTTCCGCCTCACTGGTCTGCGAAGGTTTTAAAAATATTTTCTTTTAATATCGATCTCCGGAAAGGACGCTCTGCACGCTGACCAATCACGTGAGATATGTCACAGATGGATAGATTCTAAGAATTGCATGTGTAAAGATCAACAATTCCGAAAATAACTTTTGGGGGATGGATTCCAATGTTCTTACTTTCTTCGCAACAGGTTGCTATTACGTTAGTAAATAAACTAAACCATTTTCTTATCACTTTCCAGAAACTTGAAAACTCGAAACAAATCAGTCCTGATAAAAACATCTTTCCAATTTCCGAAACACTTGGGTAATCTTCCCTGAGGGGTTATTTATGACATTTATAGGATCTTATAGGCTCCTCATTTTTTAAGTAAACGGGAACAAGAAGCTTACACTGTGCCCTGGCTCCAGAGGTCCGTTCTCGAAAAAGAAACTCCTCTGGCACCCACGTTGCGTGCACTGTAGACCGTAATCTAAAGTATAGGTCCTTTATTTTCTAGCTTTTTCTCTCCTACCCTATTAAGAAATGACGGACTGCCACACAGCTTTCAAAAATGGCGTATTCTTTTGCCTCATAGCCTGCGTAGCCAGCGTTTTTGTTCACGCTCTTATTTTCAAGTTATTTCTCTGCTGCAAACGCTACACAGGGAAGCTCCTCAGAGATCTACACAGATTCGGTTAAATCCATTCTCAAGTTAAGAGTAAACTATTATCGCTCGTGATTGGTACAGTTTATTCAGTTCTCACTGGCAGAGAAGCTTTAATTTTGTAGAACGATTACGATCTGTGTTTATAAAATACTTGTCTTTTAATGCCTCGGAATATTGATTTTGCATATTCAATGACCATGAGTCAGCATACCTTATTAATGCTAGCTGTCAAACCGGCCGTCAAGTTCAATGGCGGGATTCTTTATATGTTTGTGCCACAGACATAAAGTGCAAGCAATAGTTCAGCGAATCGATAAATTGTCGAAAAGGAAACCCTCCAAGCCTGGTCTAAAATTCCGTTATGTAACAAACGAAAGGTATTAAGCATGAGAGGGCTCATGCAACTCGTATATATGGTTTCGCGCAGACTAGTCCCTAGGCGTTCTCTCTTGATCCGTTGTCCGCGCGAAGTCTGGAAGAGAGGGCGAGTATCTCTCGGTGACGTCACAGCTCATGGTAGAGTCCAGGAATGACCGAGCCGAAAACGCCTGGGGACTAGGCTGGGTTTCGCGATATTCGTACGGTGTATTCATGCTGGACTAATGTTGATAGCGGTGCTGGTAGTGGCACCGCTATTGCTAGTGAATGAAACTCCTTCGTTGCATTGCTCAGGGAACAGAGGAGTTAATTTTTAACTTGATTCTGTGTTATTTTGCAGCACGAATCTGACTCTTGTTTTAGTTGGTGCGCAGTCTGCGACCCTCGAACTCTGTTCTGAAAATTTGATTCAGAGCGGCGAGTCCTATAGACAGCTCTAGTCCAGGGCAGATAAAGATTGGGGAGTGAAACGAGTGCGTCCGAGCAAAAAGGTGTGATGCAGTGGACTGGGACTCTGCTTAGAAATGTCGCTTGTTTTCGACTTCGGTCAGGGCCTGCGATGTGGTTTGACCATTAGACACTGCCGCTGTCACTGAATTATGGCGGCTTGATTTGTTTTCTTGCACTTCTTCCTCGTTCCTTTGTGCTGGTACGCTGTCTCCGAGAGGCAAATGTTGCTATTTTTTGCGGGAGGTGTAGTGGGAGTAGACAAACATCTCTTTCAAAGGGTTTCTCTTACTTCCATGACTCTACCACTGATTTATATTTTCGTTCTACTACTCGCCAATGTCGTCGTTATTCTAAAACCAAAACAACTAAGTACTGCCTAAAACACGAGGGAAAATCTCATCCATGTCATCCATGGCAAAACTAAAAGACAGCAGAACGATCGTGTTTCATAACTAGATGACGTGTACTTTATAAATGCGTGCAGCTCATGTGCAAGGTGAAATTATGCTAATTTCAATCACCATCGTCCTTCTTTTTAATTTTGAAAAAAACCTCTCATACGTCTTTCTGTTTCTTCGCAACTTCAAAATTAGTTCCCCCTCAGTTTTTACTGTTTACCTTGTTTTATTTTAGAGAGAAAAACGGAGAAAAAACCTTACAACTAGCCTTAATAAATTTTGTTTACATGCGGTTGCCGGATTTGCGACGCGTTGCGCGAATCGCCATGGCGCGTTGCACCCGAGAAGCAAAGTTTGAAGCATTACAATGCCACTATATCAAAATATATCAATCTAATTTTTTGTTATGTTATATAAAATTTATCCCCCTATAATATATGTAAAAATTGAGGTTAAGAAGTGTTAAGCTTTTGCAAACGAAACGGCAAAAGACGATTGGGTGATATTTTGTGGACGGAGGAGGTATTCAACACTTTCAAATTAAACTCAAATTTTAACATTACACGACAAACAAGTTTGACTTATAGGCATACAGACACAAACTTAATATATAGATTTAGCCACAGCTAAAAGCGAAGCTCCCATTGATAAATTTATAGCTTAAATCAAACAATAATTTTGTATTCCACAAATCAGTTAACTTAAGGGCACATTCATGTGCATTTGAGGGAAAAACTAAGTGATTTTTGAGTGAAACAAATCTTGTATCGAGTTGATATAGCCCTATACAGGGACCGCGCAGAGGGAGGGGCTTTAGCCCCCCCACTTTTTTGCAAGAATAAAATGAATTAAACAAAAAATAATTTAACAAAAGTAACGGAGTGAAAAATAGCAAAAAATCGTTAATTCGAAAATGACCAGAGTTACTGGCAAAGACAAACGCGCAGATAAATAGACAGAATGAAGCATTAGTCGTTAGAATTGTAAAATATTTTTTCGCTTCTAACCTAGCAGAGGTAAACGTCTTTTAAATGGCTTCTTTTTCCTGCGGACCTCTCGGGAAAACGCGTTGTTTCGTAATTGGTCAATTTCGATCCAAAGTAATAACTGGGTTTAGTTTATAAGGCGATTCTCAAACAAATTGTTTATTAGTTTCAACCTTGATTTTTGGAAGATCATGAAGTTATTGTTTCTCTTGTTATTGTGCGTCCTGATTTTAGCCCGATCAGCGTGGACTCCGTCTTTTGATGTCAGGCTTCTCAAACTCATTAATAATTCATTAAGAAAATACAAAGGAAATTAATGTTTAATGAGTGTTTGGAAATCGGATGAAACACTGCTTAGTATTTGCATCCTTAATTTCTCCTTCAAAAATGATTTTGTTTGAGAAGAAATATCAAACATTCGACACAGTGTTTCATCGCCAGATGAAACACCTCGAAGTTCGTCAAAAATACTCCGCTGCGCGTCGCATTTTCAACTCTCTTCTCGGTGTTTCATGTAATATATCAAACATGAGATGCAGTGTTTCATCACCAGATGAAACACCGAGAAGAGAGTTGAAAATATCAGTAGTGTAACATAACAATCTATGATATTTCAATTTAATGATGGTGAATTTTCAGACCCGATAGCAAGATCACTGAAGATGTAGAAAAAAATCAATATTTTTATCGTTATTCGCATTCTCCGTCACTTTAGAGAAATTGAATAGAAATCCACAAGCATGTCCCCCCCCAAATTTTCCTTCACGCATTCTTCTTTAGCCCCCCCACTCGAAAACTTGCTGCGCGGTCCCTGCTATATGTACACCCAAAAAATAGTCTTCGGTCACATTTAAGAGCAATAATGGCTCTTGATCACAGTACATAAGGCGTGGAAAACAAATTCTTGGAAAACAAATCAGACCGAATTTTTTCGTTCGACAAGTTTACAAATTCTTGCAAACCAATCTTTTATTATTTTTTATAGACCACATCTGAGGAGAAAGAGTACTACGAGGTGCTGTTTTTATCATACAGACCTCGTACAAAATGCAGTATTTCACAATCTTTCAAGACAAATTGCATTAATTCAATATTCAGGACCATCGAAGCACGCGTGGACTTTTAATTAGCGAAACTGTTCAAAAAATTTCCAAAATCACCTATAGGGCCATCCGGGTCTAACTTTTGACAAGCGCCAAATTTGCGAAGAAATTTTAAAAGAGTTACCCTTCAACGTGATAAAGAATTTATTGAGTAGACAGCAATTTTCATTCATGAAAACAAATGAGTATTTAAGTGTCTCTAAGAATCCTCAAGTCTTTACTAGTAAGCTTAAAGATTAAGTTCATCTTTTAAGCCGCCGGTTTCCCGGTGTTTGCTGTTTTCAAAGATGACTCACGACAAAAAAATCGCTTAAAGCTTTCTTTCTACAGCCAAAGTTATAACTAAATATTCTTCGGAAAGTTTTTTTCTTTCTATTTACGGTGAATTAATATCGACTAAAGGCTTTTTAAAGTTCTATAAGCTTAAGCTTATATCAAACCTAGCTAAACCTCATACTAGGTCAGATCAGTGTCTCAGTCAAATCTTAATACAAACGTGCATAAACTAGCTTCATAAACTGCGCCGCTGGACTTCATGAAATTATATCTAAATACAATAATTACTTAAGCTTACCATATTTCGAGATGCAGCTCCTGAAAGCTATCAAGTAAGGCAAGGATCGCTTGAGCCTTTATAATTCTTGTACGCATCCAGCAAGGTGAAAAACAAAAACGATGCCATCCAAAATCGGATTGTCGGCTTTGACAAGCGACACACTTCTCAACCAAAAACCCAGTAAACAAACCAGCCATGAATAAGAGAACACTCTTGATAGCAGCTGTATTTCATTTTGTACATCCAGTGGAAAAAGACAGTTAAAAACATCACAAGTTGACTCAAAACTCTGTCAGCTTCAGCTGTCAAAGTAAACAACTTTCAAGATGCTGCATAAATTTTACGCATGAACTCACCTGTCAAATTTTAACCAATCAGAGCATAAAAATTGGACGTAGCGACGGACAAGTCTAATTGTTAATGATTTGAAACAGTCTTGGTCTTTATCTTCGGTCTAGCGTCTTTTGTAGCTCGTTTGTAAAATACAACTTCGATTTATTTTGTTGAATAAGACAATATGATGTTGTTGAATTTTTGTTTGCGCACTATTTTATGAATGGCATGCGTTTTTACTCCAAAACTACAAGTAAAATTGTCGTCACAATTTTATTCTTGATCTAGCATAACCAGAGAAGAAACGTTCCGTAAATTCTATCGAAATATCCCTTATCTAAACACCTGAGACCCCAGGTGATACTGGTCAGCGGATACTTTGTTTTGACAGCTGTCAATTGATGACAACATTGATGTGCAATCAGCTTTCTCCTGGGCTCCCAAAGAAGCTAGAAAGTGTGAGAGTAAACATTGGTAAGCCTGTGGTGCGGACGGTCGGTCGGTCGCTCGGTCGGTGGGTCACGTGATTACCAAATTTTCTGGGATGGGTAGATTTATTTACCCATGGTGCTCTGCAGGCGCGCTTCGCGCGCGGAGCTCCGCTATGAAACTGTTTGTTGATATTGTTATGAAACGAATTGATCTATTTAACAGTGTAGCCTGAAATTACAGAAAGAAAATAGGATTTCCGGTTTGCAAAAAGGAAAATTTCGCCGGCCTTCAAGCGCACCGGAAGCGCGGAAAGAGGGCTCGTGCCAGTCCTACTCCGCATCACACATTAAATGAAGAGCAGAGCGCTCGTTTCACCGCCCAACATTTATCCGCCCTGCTGTAGTCTTGCGGGCTCACAACTTTGTGCGGAGGAAGCTCACTTTTGCAATGATGCTTGCGAGCTTTTCTTATAGCGGAATTGTGTTGTGGAACAACTTAATTGCCTCTGGAGATGCAGCATTTGACTTCCTTTAATGTTTTTAAAGGAAAATATTTAAAAACTTAATTTCGATTGTAAAAATACTTAATTAATAGGCAATATGTAGTCTTTACACGAGGCCTCCCTGTAAAGCAGGCTTTTCATTATTTTAGCTTTTTTCTTAGATTCTAGTTTAGTTTGGTCGTTATTTTTCTACACTTGGATGTTTATGTACCTGAAGGAAATACCGTGTATAAATAAATAAAGTTACCTCCCTATCTACCCACTTCTTATTAGTCCAAGGGCAAGGAACTACGCATCACCTTCAGAAAAAAAAACTACGTTAACTTAACATTGTCCCTATATCCATATCCATATATACTCTGTACAGCATGAAAAAATCGAAGCTTTCGCAAAGTTCCAACAATCTTTAACCAGTTAAACGTTCATATTGCCTCAATAACTCGTTCATAGTCATATACTTATGGCGTTGACAGTGAAACCCATCGTAATGATTTGATGCTTTTTTATCTTCAAATATTTCCAAGTGTCTCGGCCCCCTTAATTAATTTACTTAAGGGTTTTCATAACATTTTCTAGTAGTTTCTGGGAACGTTTAGGTTGGCAAATGTTAGTTATGATTGGTCGATTGTATTCAAGGCATTATCAAGAGAGAATACAGTTGACTGTACAGTTGACTCCCGATAAATTTTTTCGCCTCAGATCATTTCTATACAATTTTACCCTCGATAACTCGAACCATGTTTTGAGCCTTTAAAAAGTCGGGAAAAAACTGTCTACTGGCGCAAAAACATTGAATTTTGAATTTCCAATGTAGGCATATAGTTTATTAGTGGAGGCTGATTTTGTTTGTCACAATTCTAGCGTGAAACAGCTTTACTTCTCAAAAACATTAAAACGCATGCTCTATTTAGGCAACATTTTGTTACGTTACGTTCTGATTTATAATCGATCTAGAAGTGTCTTTCAATTTTCACTTGACATTTCTACAATTAACTGTGAAGAAAATGTTCACTATGCAGTAAAAACTGTTTTCCTTACTTCCGGCTATTTTCTTCGAGGTCCCGATAACTCGAACTCTTTTCGCTTTCCCTTAAAGGTTTGAGTTATCGGGAGTCGACTGTACCATTAACCAATCATATAAAGTAAAGCTCGTCCACTCAAAAGATTGCAGAAATCGTTGCGCCGAAAGCTTGTACCCATTGCAGTTATTGCGCATGTGCGCAATGGCGGGGTCTAGGCTGGCTACATCTACATTTAGATTTTCACTTTGAGTATGTACGTATTTGCTAAGACACGCCCTCTTAATATGTCCCTCTTTTCTGACTTTGCGTTATTCGCATTCTCATTTAATTGTTTCGATGTAATTCAATGCTTTTCAATGGCTCTCTGGACTATTTCAAGTCAAAAATAGAATAAAAAAATAAAATCAACAAATTTGAAAAATTGCGATCGTGTATCTTGTTTGCAAAATAGAGTCTCCATGACGACAACAACCACGCATAAGAGGGAAAAACACCACGCGAAATACGTCAGTTGCGTTATGTACTAGTTCGTTCACTCGGTTGAAAGGTTGAAGCTAGTTTCAAAAAATGGGCTCGTCTTGTTCAATTTCAAGCTCTTACAACGCTTCCCATAACTTCAGCAAGCATTCTAGAAATGGTAATAACACAAACAGAGTATCAGAGACTATAAGCAGTCAATCGCGAGGCGAGGTTATTGAAATAATGAGCGTTTCAAGCGAAGAAAAAATTTCAACTTCAAAGGCGGTATCATCAGTTCCGTCATTTCAGTGGCTCGTGTCTTCTCCGATTGTAGATATAAAAGAGCAGAAATATTATAATGGACGAAAAAATCGAGCTGTGGAGAAAAATGCGACGACAAATTACAACAGAGGCGAATATCTGAATTCCTGGAGGCATCCAGCTCAGATTCCTAAGCAACATAATGATGGTATTCCTTCATCTTGTCTCTATCGTACGTCAGCAGCAAGCGATGTAAGCGATCATCTGTCGTCGAGATGTAGAAAGGACGAAAAGAAAAATCAGTGCTTGGGACGTATCCCTTCAGCTATGGATGAAGATGAGGCTCTGATTGGATTTGGAGTTCAGAAAAAGGTCACATTTTCAAAATCGTGCCTGTGAGGCAAAGGGGTATCCTTTAGTGTAGTAGGCTAGCCTAAGGATGTTTTTCTTTATTACGGTAAAGTACAAGGCGTAATAACACTGGAAATAATAATTCGCTTGCCATTAACGTAATAAAAACTTGCTTGCCAATTTTTTAACCTGAAGACCACGAGCTATTTATTTTTTCAGTTCTGTCAATTGATGAAGACATGTTATTTAGATGTTTATTTGCTCTTGATAAAATTAGAAAAATCAACAATATGTATAATGAAGTTAGAGAAATGGAAAGAAAAAGACGTTTTCTATTTCTGTTGTCGTATAAAACTAACAATAGTTACAATAACACTTAGAAAAATTATTTTTGAATATCGAAGGCTACCAGCTATTTATGGGAGGGATATGATAGGATACGTTTTTATCGTATTTATTTATATATTAGCCTACCATTTTTAGAATCAGAAAAATCGTGATCTTGAAAAGAACTAAGAGCGACAACCGAACGGGCATTACTAATTTATAAAGAAATGGAAAGAAAGATATGTCAATTAAGTATTTTTTGCAGCAGATTAGAAATGTATAGTAATGTTGGGTTATCCAGTGTCTAAGCCCGATCTTGTCGTGGTATAAGTAAAAAAGGCCTGCTGTACCTTCCTAAACTCCCACTGATCAAAGACAAGAAGAAGGAAAAAGTTGTGAAGTATCAAGATCTGACCGGGGAGGTTGATTAGTAGCACCAGTTCTTGGTGGTGCCCTGGCAATTGGGAGCGATAACAAACGAGTTTGGAAAAGAATGGACTGACTGTGACCATCGACCTGTTACAGAATGCTGCTCTACTATTCTGATAGAACAGAAACACATTTGAAGCCAAAGACTGAATGATGTATTGAATAGTAACCATAACATAACATAACATCACCTTTATTTAAACCTTGGATTTACAGTGTAACTATAAAAGCTAATATCTCCGAGAAAGAGAGAGAAAAATAAAATGATAGTAAAAATAACCTTGAAAGAAAGAAAACAGAAAAAAGAAAACGAAAATAAAACGAAATACATAACTATGAAAAAAGAATTTAACAATCTTTTATTTGTATTATTTAATTTTATTATATATGCTGAACCATAATAACATTAACGATATTAATAAAATTTGCCAGTAAATGAAATTATAAAAAAAGACTATATTAACATTGACTGATGACTCGTAGTGTGCAGCAGGAAAGCTAAGTAATCCCTTGCTTATTTCCCCCAACCTTTTCAATGAATTTCTCATTTCAGTTCCCAGTTTTTATGCGTTGGTTTTGCTCAGACTGGACTCTGTTCATAAATATACGGTCTTGTTTTTTTGTTGTTGCCTTTATCAAAAAAAAAAAAATCTTGCAATTATTATTTATAACGTGTATCGTCTCTCTGGAAATGATGCGAAAAAGTGTTACTTGAGATGTGTCGCAAGGAATGGCTTCTAGGATTGCATGCAAAAAGATCAACAGTTCTGAGAATTGCGTCTTGGGATGGATTTCCTTACAATCATGTTCTTACTTTCTTCGCAACAGGGCGTTAGTGTCAACCCTAACCCTAACCCTAAAACAGAATTCTTTAAGAAAAAAAATAGACCCCGACCCCGACCCCGAGTTTTACTGACACCCCGCGGAGATGGAAAAAAGGCTGAAATAGGTTAGGGTCTACTAAGATCATCTACCCGCACGTGAACATACATAAAGACTTGTGCTCAGTGAAAATTTTTTCATGCTTACAAATACGAGGACGATAGCAATGAAATGGAGCCAAAGCTCAACCCCAGGGGTCAATTAAATACTAACCCGGGGGGGGGGTGCTTGGGTTAATGTTTGCTAGGTATGTGCCGCTGGCCTCTCAGAGCCCCTACCCCATTATAATCTATTTTTTGGCCAATTATAGACCCCATGTTAGTCAGTTTGTGGAAAATGGTTTTTTTTTTTTTGCGATCCCAACTTAGTCACTTTCTATTTATGCATCTACCTTATCAATGTAGTTTCATGCGGCGGAATGTAATGCGGTCAATGCGAGCTTATTGTTAAATTTAATAAACAACAACTTTCTGATTTTTTAACCGAGAATCTTCCCATTTTGAATCCCTACTTACCCCAAAAATCCGAAAATTTGCGACCCCACTCTAGTAAATCTATTGAAAATGCGACTCCATTCGTGAAAATGCGACCCCATCCAGCTGGTTAGTAGTTCATGTATGACCCCATGAAATGTCCTGAGACACCAGTGCCATGTCGGGCCTCTAAGCACAGAAGTAAGTGTAGTAACTGTAGTAACCGTAGTTGTAAAGGAGTACTCCCCGATACTAACTTTTAAAAGTGTAATTTACATGTTTATAGCTATTGTTTTAGGGTATGAAAACAATAGCTACACTTATAAATTACACTTGTACTATAAAACGTTTATTAAATTGACCCCAGTTGTTGTTCGAGATCTAGTGGTTTAAGAAAAGGACCATTAGAAAAGTTATGGGGGGAGGGCGAATTTCGAGCCGCATGAATTTTCGTTCGTTAATATTTCCCTTGCAAAATTTTTTTAGACCATTGCGGGAATATTTCTTAGGGCTTCTGGGGTTGATTGCAAAATACCTGGCCCACTAGATCTCTTACTTGAAAAAAACTGCTCCCGCAGTCCCACGGTCGTGTTAAATCATGCCGAATCACTTTTAAAAATCTGAAGTGGGTAAAACGAGAGCTTCTGGAATCGATGTCAAGTAAATAGCGTGTTTACAAAACGATGTATGCTCATGACTCCCGCAGTGCTCAAAAGATTTTCCCTTGCACGAATATTTTCTACTCTAGCGTCACCCGCCCCTCCTCCCTCTTACCCCTCATAACCAGTGAGTTTGTTACCTCTGTGTCCTGTAAAAATCCCCATTGATTGCTTTAAGTTTGTCTTTTGCATCCCGTAGGACGCAAAGATCGATCGATCGATCTGAACATGTGTATTTGGAGAGATATTAAGCCCGTTCGCGTAATTTCTGTTTTCGTTATTATGGCTGTTGTTTAACTATGCCAGATCGGCTCCTGACGATGCATATTTCTTTTAGCCTTTGTTTCTAAACCGAGCTAACCCTCTGAACCGCAGAAGACTGGACCAGGAGGTTTCGATCGAGAGGGACTTGACTCTAATTGGAAAAATGGCGGCTTGCTCGGTTCGCCGTCAATGTATTTTTTACCAGAACGTAGAAGTATAATAAGTTTGCCAGTTTTGTGTGGACAGTAACGTTAACGTGCTGAGAAGAATGTAGTCTATTTTACAGGCACTCATAAGCATGTATAGTTTCTAGAATTTGTGGATAATTGGGGAAAAGGACCTCGAACTCAGTCGCCATGGTGAGTCGGAAATAAACTATTCCTAATATAGGCTTACATATTTTTTTATTAAATGAACCATTTAAGCTTATCATTTTATAAACCCGGTAGCGTTTCATTTATGGAAATGGAAATTTTTAAAGGGTATTTGTTGGATACTCATGTACATGATCATGTACATAACAAACCTTTGGGACCGAAAGCATATCTAAAAAGCTGCATACATGTAAACGGCTTTCGTTACTTTTAATGATGTTTATCTTATTATGCTGCAAATCATATATAAACTTACAAAAAGAAGCACGAAGAATGTTTTTTAGTTTTAAATTATTCTTTGGAGTTTTAAAGCCAGTAACCTTAAGCAATGTTCTTTAAATGTTTTCCTGTTGAATGTAGGGTCAAGCTCATTTTAGCTTACGACTGTTATTAACGCAATACGAGTAAGGTTCATACATAAGCTTATAGCTTTAAAACAGCTGTATATGTCGTATTTTAATTATTCAGTTGTATCGCTTGGGTAGTCCTTTCACTTGGTACTAATTTTTGTTCTCAAAATTTCACAAAAAAAGCATTTAAAAAGATTTTCCTTTGATTTTGTTGGTTTGAACAACTAATAAATACAAGCCACTACGTACAAACCCACAATAATATTTTCAAAGCTTTATAAAATTGGAATAGCCAACTATACGTCCTTAAGCCTTTCAGGGTCCGAAATTGCGCCTTCCTGGGCGCCAATGCGACTAAAAATTTAGTCCTGGCGACCAGAATTTCATAGCTGGTCGCCAGCTAGCGACTTGTAAAGCAGGTTGTTACTGTGGACTTAAACGTTCAGAGAAACTGATTAAGAATTGAAACCTCGAAGCTATTTGCCAACAGGAGTCTTACTTTTTGTCCTGCTGATATTTTTTAATTAAAAGTGAAACGAATCTTCCTGTAACAATACCTCCACAACAGCTACGATCAATACGAGTTGTACGTTTCCAAGCCATCATGTTGTTTTCACCTGAAATACGGTAAGTACGTTATGTACTTTGCGGACTGGTACGAGTGATGTGGCACAGTTGTGGCCTGGTACGAGCAACATGGCGGCTTGACTGATGTTTACGTTTCGTGCTTCGTGGTAGTTATCAGAAAAAAATAGAGTTTTGATATGATCAGTGCAGTCATCGGCAGACAGCTTTCTGTTCCTACGTTCTAAGTCAGACAGCTTTATATCTCCAAAAAGTAATTTGTGGAAAAAAAAAAGACAATTTTCGAGCATAAAAACGTCCATACCATGCATTTTTTATTCGTGTTTAAACTATTATTGAAAAAAAAGGGAGGGGGAATTTTTGGCGACCACAATTTGCCCTCTGGCGACCAAAACTTTATACTTGATCGCCAGTTGGCGCCCGTATAAAAGAGTTAATTTCGGACCCTGCCTTTGTTATGTGTACCTATCTCCTATTTTGTAGTCATTTAATGTCTATACCCCCCAGAACCTGCCAAAAAAATTGAACGCCAGGTTGTCCAATCAGTATTTCAATTTTTTCCTGCTTGGTCAATCTGTATTTGACTTACAGTACTGCTGTTGTAGTGAATTGAATTTTGTAATCCATGATTTTTCAAACCTCCTGATTATTCTTAATAATTTTCTTGTTACCATAATGAACAGCTTACCTTTTTTGTCAGGCAAAACATGAAGTTTTTGACCTATCATTTTTTAAAACAGTGGTTATTAGTTTTACCCTGATGGTTCAGAAAATCAGGATTTATGGTGGCTGAACACAGTTTTGGCAGTTTGTGAGTATACCATAAAATTCCAAAAATAAGCCCCTCCATGTGTAAGCCCCTCCAAATATAAGGCCCCCAAACCGGTAATGCAAAAACTCTCTGTTAAATCGCCCCGCCAAATATAAGCCCCCAGGGAGCACTTGGAAAATTGCCCTTCAAATACAAAGTAAAACAAAGCAAAAACGGTAAATTTACTTCCAACTATAAGACTAGCCCAATTGATTTTGAAACGCAACTTTCCCTCCATAGATAAGCTCCTCTGAAAATAAGCCCCTCAAAAGGGATCTTTGAAAAATATAAGCCCCAAGGCTTATTTTCAGAATCTTATGATATGTCATTTGCCAAATCATGGCAAGAGAAAGCTTGCAGCTCACAAGCTGAAACTTGGCAAGTAAAAAATGTTTTGATGAAAGATTTTTGATTGACGGGTAAAATTTGACGTTTTCGTAGTTTCCATCTCAACATAGCAACTGAATACAGCCTTAAAATTTCACTTTTGCTCCGTTTACATAAATTAGATTTTCATATAAACTTGCACACAGCTTACAATAATTAATCATTACCATTTCAAACTTAATTATTTGACCAAATTTTAACAGACGGGTTTTTACATTATCAGTAATATTTATTGTACTGTAATTATTAATTGTGTCACAAAATTTGTCTGTTCAACTTCCATTTTAAAGTTCTCATTATTTAAAATACGATAAAAGGAAAAATTCTGCAAAATATCACAAAATTTTAATGAGTACAGAATGTAGATTTTGAGAAATCGTCTTCAGTGTACCATTGCTTTTTCACTGCCATGTTTGTTTGTCTGATTTAAAACATGCGCCGTTAAAAAACGAGTTACTGCTGACCATCCACAAAACTGTGTTCAGCTACATTAAGTGTATCTTATATATTTTGATTTGTCTTTAATTATCATGTCACTTGGAGGCAGTGTGGACGAGCAGTTAGAACCCTGGACTTGTAATTCAGAGGCCCCAACTTTAAGTCCCACTCTGATTGCTACAATCATCATCAAAAGTGTTGGGAAGGTTGCTGCTTTTTAGCTCTTTTTTTTCCTTCCTCCCCTTGCCCCTGGCCCAAATGAATGTTGAGCAAAACTGTTATAATGTTTGTGTGCATAATTGTTCTGTTATACATGTATCCCAACATTGAATAGAGGGGAAGGGCAACTTTTAGCAAAAGAGAAAACCCTCTTTTTTGAGGATTAAATTGGACTACTGTTAAGTTATACAATCTTCCCAAAAGGTTTTGTCTGGGATTATAGCTCGATTTATTCTCGGTATTTCCAAGTTCAAATCCTTGGCCACGCTTGTAAATATTAACTGGTTTGCCTCCTACCTGTTTTTTTTACCATATCATGTTCCATTTGAATTATTAGCTCATTATCCATGAAAAGCCCTGTAAGGGGAGATGATAACTAGTGTTTATTATTATTGTTATTATTATTATTATTAAAGTGGCCACTCTCGAGCAAGGAACTAGTAGCGCTAATAATAGCTGGCTATTTGACAATTAATTCTGTTTACTTCAGAAATTTGGACTGAAATGCCTGGTAAAAACTGCTTATCAAGGTGGGATAGATGTATAGCACAACTGATAGTCAATTATCTACAAATATTGTTACCAAAAGAAATTTAAAAACCAGTTTTTACAAATGTAATTTTTAAACATAAACACAGACCTTGAAGTTAATTTCCTTTCACTTCAGGCCCGTAACCAGGGGGGGGTGCACGGGGTGCGTTCGCACCTCCCCACAGGCCCCAAAGGTCCGCATTTTGATACTCAATATCCAAGTTAAGGCGTGCAGTCGGTTAAACTGAAGTTTCAAACTTAACAGTGCAGTTAATAAACAAAATCAAAGAATGGAAAAAGCAGTGGTGTATTCACTGGGAAAATAAAACCAGCTACACTCTAGTAGCCCGAGCCATTCAGAGCATTTCAATGAGCGCAGAGATGTCCGAGCTTATGTAAATGAATAATGAAATTAACGTACGCAGGCCCCGGGGCGCAGGCTTTGCACGGGAGTTTATATTACGACGAGCAAGACAATGACAAGGGAGCAATCTCATGATTTTTGTCAGACACGTCCGCCAACGCGTCGGGTAGTATTCTCTATTTGTACGAGCGCATGAACGCCTGAAGATGCAAAATTAGTTTTTTGTGTAATATGTTATGGGTAGGAGAGAACAGGAAAATAGAAAGAGGAAGGGTGCAGCTAAATCTTGCCAGTCTCTTGATACAATTCAATGGGTCAGTAAAGTCCCCGGTCAAGAGCTATCAGACGCTGACAATGACAGTGCAGTCTGCGATGACAGCCCAGCTGAAACCACGACTTCAGATCTATCTCAGTTAACTACAGTTTTACAGCGAGATATAAACGGTAAATCATACTCATTTTCGCAATGTCCACCAGTCTTGATCCCATTATTATGCTGTGAGATTTAGTCGCTACACCCACGGAGGCTGGAGCTCGGAACTGTTCTGACGGATTAGTTCCGCAGTATTTTGAAGTATCATTTTACATCGTAAAATTACTCCGTTATAACTAAATTCAAACAGTTGTATTCGAAAAATGTAATATTCAGTTCCCACCGTGTTCTTTGCCGTTACAATTTCTCATGTATTGCTACTTTCCTAAATAAACGGATCAGACGATAAAAAATACATTTCCGTAGTTGGGTACGCTTTGGCCTCGTTAGCACCCCCCCACATAAATCCTGGTTACGGGCCTGCACTTGATCAAAATTTCACTGAAATTTACCCCAATAACTCAAATTCCCGGCTAACTCGAGCTGTTTTTCATTTCCCTGAAAAGTTCAAGTTATTGGGGTTCTACTGTAGTTAAAATTTTTAAGACTTCAGTAACTTTTTAGGTAGTCCAATATTTTTTACATGTACTTTTAACAGATGTTTCGATGTAGTCATTTTAATTTATGAAAATGTCTTGCTTATATCTTAACTCAAACTTGTTGTAAATAGAGGGTGGCTACTTAATAGAAGGCTGCTTATTCAGGGTGAAAAGAAAGTCAGTTTTACAGCTTGCCGTTCGGGCAAGCTGTAGCTAGCATGTACCAGCCTAAAACTCATTTCAACTAGCATGAAAAATTTGATGAGCAGGATTGATTACAGTTCTTCTGTTATTCAAATTCCTAAAAAAATATCACTTGCCCATTGGGCAAGTTAAAAACAGAATTCACTAGTCCAATAGCAAAATCCACTAGCCCCGCGCTATCAGACACTACTTTCTTTGAACGCTATTATTAGAGGTTCAAAAGTATGATTTCTGTTTTGCCTTTATTTTCAGTCCAGCAAAAAAGCTGGTGAGTCAGTGAAGGTTGTTGTAAGGTGTCGTCCAATGAATGAAAAAGAAATAGCACAAGGACATCAAAGGTGAAAACTTTTCAAAAATTTTTACTGTGATCCCTAAACATCGATTAAAAAATATATGGTATTTTTCAGTTGTTTCTTGGGAGCCATAGGCAAAACTTGTCAATAAGATTTAGGGTGCAAAAATATTGGGAAATAATAATTATGCAGATTAATTTTGTTCCCGGTGTCACATTATGCAGGGACAAGGGTCTATTATGCAGAAAGGCACTATTATATAGTTTCTCTAGAGTGAGTCTGGCGTAAAAGTGACAAAATTGTAAAGTTTTCTTTTTCTTGAGGTGTGGTGTTACCACTTTTCTATTATTGAATGTTTAATATGGAGTTTTTTTTATTGTAAATTATATACAATCAGATGCCTGTGTTAAAATTTCGCACTCAAGTTATATTTATTACCGGGTCTTCCTTTCAGGAAGAGATGGTTTATTAACATGTATCAGGCACATGAAGTAGGCATTCACAATTTCTTGAAATGTTTTCTTTTTTTCATGATCTCTCCCCAGAATAATAGAGATGAATGTTAAAAAAGGAACAATTGAGATTACCAATCCATCCAAGAAGGAGGAAGTACCACGAATGTTCACTTATGATTCTGTTTATGACTGGAAGTAAGTCATTCATCGAACTCTCTATTTAGAAGTAGAATGTTGACCAAGTCATTAAATAAAATGTAATGTGGCATAAATAAATACTGTTTAGTTCTTATACACACTAGCTACAATGATGAACTTTACTGAATCAAAGCATTTTTTTTTCATTTCTTCTGTTTCTCAAACATTTCATCTAGATCTTTTGGATTCTACCTGCAAAACAAGTACAATTCAGAGAGAAAAACCTACTGCTTGATTTTAGTACATGAATTGGTCACATTAATTTTGCCTAAAGAAATATTGACCAAATATGCAAAACACTCAAGATTCCAGATTTACTAGTGATATTTTTTTTTTTAAAAAAAAGTAAATTACAGTTAAAAAAAATGTTGGTTTTATTTGTTACCAAAGTTCAAAGCAAAGAGACCTCTATGATGAAACATTCAGTCAATTGGTGGATTCTGTGCTTGAAGGTTATAATGGTGAGTTGACAATAATTATTACTTGTAAAAAGAGAAAACAAACAAAACACACCTTATTTGAGCAAGCAACCCTTGCGAAATGAATTCCCAGCTTTCTGGGAATTCCTAGGAATTCTCAAGAATTCCTAGGAATTCCCAAAAATTCCCAACTATGCAAATCAGCCTTCATCAAATAAGCTTGGAATTCTTGAGAATTTTTGGGAATGGCAAATTAGGTCTTACTCTAGGCTTGGAATTCCTAGGAATTCCTAGGAATTCTAAGTTTTACAATTTTAGAAGCTTAAGAATTGTTGAGAATTTCTGGGAATAGAAAAATTCAGGCCAACTGGGCTTGGAATTCCTGGGGATGGGATGGGATGTTTAAAAATCAGAAAGACTTTAAAAATTGTAGAAGATTTCGTAGTCTTTTCTTATTTTTTCACATTTTAATTTTAAGTGATTGCACTGAAACAATTCTAAACTTATAATACAGAACACACTGGTAATGTACACTTCTATACTTACATTTTTACATTCAACCCAATTTTTTTTACCTAATCTGGTTAAATGCTGACATGTGGCGAATGCTGTTCACAAACCTCCAACCAGTATTTAACTTAAGATAACAATTTAACTGATCTAAATTAAATTATTACAGCATATTACAGCAATAAATATTTAAAGCTGTTACATGTCCAGTACACTTTCAGTGCAAAATGTTGTCTGAAATGAGAAGTCTCGTTTTTAAAAATATGAAGTGCATTTCTAGTCTGAAATGTACGTTGTTTATCCACATACTCCACGGAAATTAGGCAAACGCACAAGACATGGGCTGTCCCCTTCAATCAGGAGTGCAGTCAAAAGCATGGCAAGCCCGGCCAAGCCCGGAACAACGGCCACAACACGTTTTTCGTCGCAGTTCTTTGATTGATAATGTGGTCCAACATTTTCTTTCCCAACGTAAAAGAACAACGTTAAGTTTACCTCTTGCTTTTAACACTTCAAATACGTTGCTTCACCTTAATTAACGTTGAAAATAACTGCTATTTCGACCCAAACGGGAGCACGTCGCAAGTTTAGCCGCCATGTTTTCTTGTTTCCCAGGCTTCCACGCGTGCCTTTGGCACATGCGCGATTTGATTTACTTTGTCACGTGCGACTTTTGAACCAATAGAAAAGTGCCAAATGAACTTCCGTTGAATAGTTCAAATTCACGCGGACTTCACAAGCAACAAAGTATTTTCGTAAGACTGTCTTTCTATTATCCATGTTATTTTCGAGACAAATTGATCAATTGCGAAGTTTGTGTTCACATAAAGCATGTTTGCAAGTGAGTTTACTCAGCTGGATTAATGTGGAAAGGTATGTTTTCTAATAACTTTGCGTAAATAAGCTTATAAAGTTCAAAGATGCATGCAAAGATATGCTATTGATCAGATCCCTTTTTGCTGCTTTTTGTTTACTGCAGATCGAAGTAACTGTACTCTTTGTTGCAAATAGTCAGTGGAATACTCTGAAAACTGTATGTTCTGGCGCTACAAGGTTATAGCAGACTTGTCAAGACCAATGTTAGATAAAATAGGAGAAGAAATAGCATAATAAAGTTTCCAATGGCTACTTATACAAGTTAGAAGCAATGAAATTTCCAGTTAATTTATAAGGACTTGAGACTTGAACTTACATATAAAATATTAGAATACAGCCAGTAGGTTTGTTCATTTGAACTTTAATTCATAGTATAAGTTGCATAAGGTTTAAATAAATGCTTCTGGTACAATTGTAATCTTAATAATCGCTGCAATAGTAAGGTCAAAAACAACTAGCACTAGCACTTGCCTGATGTGTGGACCTTCAGTTCAGAAGGCTGCATCGGCGACATTGGAAAAAGCAGTCATTTAGCCTTTTTTCATATTCATGCACTGTATTAATTATTCGACGATGTTTATTTACATGCATGTATGTCGAATGTGGTGATGTGTATGTTGGGTAAAATAAATTACGAAAAAGAGAATATTCAGCTGATGTTGTCATTTGGATTAAAAACAAACACTATCTAGAGATTCCGCCAACAGGGTATGTTTTTATTTTTTTTTTTCAATCATGACTAGGTATATGTTACTTTACATTATCTCACTATCTAGAGATTCCACCCGAACAGGTTATGTTTTACATTTTTTTTTCAATCATGACTATAGCGATAGTTTACTTTACACTACATGTATATCTATGTGTAAGTATATCTATATCTAAGTTTATTCATATGTATATAAGGACTACAGTCATTATACTGAATTATTTGATTCGTACTTCACAAAAAGTCGTTGTCTTAAATTTGATTTTTGGAGGTCACTGTTGTAATTTTTGAAACATTTAAACGATCAGTGCAGTGAAATTTTTAAGTCAAGTTAAAGCAGAAGAAGTATTTTTTGTTAACATGGAGAGCTATTTTTCAGTTATTGCTGGAATAAACATTGTTTCAGTTTTTGTACATTTGCCTTATGGATTTCTGGTTCAGAGAGCAAAATAGCAACTTCTAGTACTAACTTCCTTAACATAAGGGTTTAAATGCAAATCAGTTTTTGATTCGAATATACCTTAATTCCGGCAGCAGGTCGATTTGTTATATCCCTATTGACCTAGCTATTCTAAGCTATTCCAAGGAATTCCTAGGAATTCCTAGGAAATTCCTAGGAATTCCCAAGAAGTAATCATTCTGTTTATATTCTTTCAATTCCTAGGAATTCCTAAGAATTCCTAGGAATATTTTCCAAGCCAACTGATGGGTGAGCAAAGCTTGGAATTCCTAGGAATTCTTAGGAATTCCATGTTCCAATTACCGTGAAATTTCACACCTTGATTCCTAGGAATTCTTAAGAATTCCTAAGAATTCCTAAGAATAAATTCTTAGGAATTCTTAGGAAAATCCTAGGAATTCCTAGGAATTCTCAATTCCATTTCGCAAGGGATGTATATACTAGGACACTTTTTTTACATCTCCAGTCCTTCTGGAGACAGGACTGCCATTTTATGTGGTCATCTGAGGCAAATAATTGTCTAGCCATCTGCAGGGCAATAGATAGCCTTTATTTTAAAACGATGAGTATTAAAGCTACATGAGCTTGTGGGGTCGTTTGCAATTAACTAATTACAAGTAAAAAATAGGGGTATATACAGATAAAACGTTTGAACTAAATTGGCGCTTACAAATATGAAATTATGAGCATAAATTTAAGTATATACAAAGTCATCTTTTCTAAAATTACAAGTGGATGCAGACGTTATCTTAAAGCTGAATTCATTAAAATTAGCTTGAGATTTGAGCTTTAGCCTGAGATCACGATAAGGAATGTTTTTTGTTAGGGCACTACAGTTGTTGGTCACTGCATTCCACAGGACTGAGCCTCTAAACGCGACAGAGTCTTTCATGTAACACTTGTTGAAGCATGGAACAATTAAAGAAGCGCAAGTCCGGGTTGAATAGTTTGTGACCCGTTTCTTAGAAATCAGGTCGATTAATGTGACAGGTAACCTATGGTGGAAAGCTTTATGAAGACAATGGCAGTACCTTCATTTCTCAGTTATTTTTTATTACACTGAATATTGGGGTGGCCTCAGGGATGACCAAAGTGTTTGACATGCAGGTAATTGCATCACTTGGGAAGTGTTTGAATTAAATTTAGATGAAATTCCAAGTGATGCTTAGTTAGCACTTTTAATTGTATATTTAGTTAGATGTTATGTAAAACTAATAGTAATTTAATTTGTGACATTTCTTTTTGCAGGTACAATATTTGCTTATGGTCAAACAGGGACAGGAAAAACCTTCACAATGGAAGGTAAGAAGCATATTTTTTACATTCATCAAATAAAATGCCTGCAGTTTTTTTTAACTCAGTTGATTAAAAGTTAATGTGTAAAATAATACATCCTGGCTGTAAACACCATCTAATGATAACTTAGCTGGTCCAGGTTTTCTATGCTTGACATCATGTTATCTAATACCTCAATATTACAAAGCTTCCAGGAGAACAAAACCTTTTTTCCACCATGCTAAGAAACTTAATGTCCTCTAGTGTACCTATAGCCTGTGCCAGGAGCCCCCCCGCGTTTTTCACATTTCTTTTTACCGAACGACTTTTCACCACTATCTCGGAGCCTGGAACAGGCTAGTATAACTAAAGTATTTCAGTTTGTCAGACCAAAGGGCAGCCAAATTTTCTTTGTGTAAGAACAAAAGTGACCCATTTTTTATACCAACAAAATCAAATTATCAATTAAAATTATATTGTAATGTTATAAATTGTAGGAGTGAGGTCAGACCCAGATATGCGAGGAGTGATTCCGAACTCGTTTGATCACATCTTCACTCATATTGCCAGGACACAGAACCAGCAGTATTTGGTCAGAGCATCTTATCTTGAAATATACCAGGTACATACGAAATACAATATCACAAAACAAAGTGATATACATGTACCTGTACATGTAATTATTATTTGGCAAATTTTAGTCATGATGAGTGCATTAGTATTTTCAGGCCATTTGTGTGGCTGTTTTTTTGTGTGTGTCTTTTGCTGCGGAAGTTGGATCTTGGGCAGGAGGGCTCCCCTTATATAACTTTGTTCAGTACCCCTCTCCAGGCTTTTAGCCAGACATCGAAAACTGGCCATCCAGAAGGTATGTTTTCCCTTAAAATTATAAAAGAATAAATGAATTTTCCTTGTATTTCTTCCAAAGGACGGCTGGACACCCTTCTGGCTAAAACCTTGCCCCTCTCCCACCCCCAGGTGGACAACCCTCACACTATCCCCAGTCTCTTCGTAATTTGCCTTAATCATGGTTCCGATGTCTGCCAGTAAGCTTTAAAAAACGGAAAAAAGAGTTATATTAATTTTATGAGTTTTGATCGTGGATGCTGTTTTTAACAGGAGGATATCAGAGATCTATTGTCAAAAGATCAAGGCCGGAGACTAGAACTGAAGGAAAGACCAGATACTGGGGTCTATGTTAAGGTCAGTCACTTAAAATGTTTTATTTTATTGCTGTAAGCCTCAGCGAGCAGCAACTGTATTTGCGACTGACCATGTAAGTCCTAGGTGCTATGCAATTATGCATTCCAGTACTCGAGTAGCCTGTGAATGTACACGTTTTTCCAGTTTTCGCTCCTCTCTACCTGAAAAGTACTTTTCTACCAAACTAGGTTTTAAGGTTGGTGCACTATTTGATATGAAATTTCTTTCAGACTACGTGTTCTTTCTATCTTGCCATGTATAAATAACGCAGTTAGCCGTTATGAATCTTGACTGGCTCTCTAAAAGTGTTATTTTGACAAGTCAGTTATTTGTTATGATTTTTAGGACCTCCAATCATTTGTCTGTAAAAGTGTGAAAGAGATTGAACACGTAATGAATGTTGGCAATCAGAATCGAGCAGTGGGGTGAGTACATACGTGTCGCTTTTAGGACCTGTTTAGCTGAAGGTGGGGACGCCAGATAGGTGAGGTAACTTGTGGCGGGTCACCCCACCTATCATGTAAACGTGATCAAATTAAAAAAAGAGATTATATGGACAGGTGGGTTACCCCACCTAAGCGGGTTACGTCACCTATCTGGGGTCCCCCACCTCCATGTAAACAGGCCTTTAGACAGATATTTTAAGCAAGAAAATCACTTATTACATCTACCTTATCTAGGTGTAACCTGACTTTGGTACGGTGTATACGACACAAGCGTTCATTTCAATAACCAGTAGCCTAATTCACGAATATTTCCTAATTTGAGGCCGTAAAAATCCCAAACATAACGACTCCCAAGTAATGTTATACCGTTAGCTATTGGTGTTAAGGCGTGTCGAAAAATGAACTTAAGGTGGCTGCATTTAATTTTATATAGTTCGCATTTAAGTTAAATTGGTGTTGGCGGGTTTGTAGGGATTGATTTGTGACAAATGTTTTCTTCTACTTCCAATATTATCATTTGCTTATTGAAAAACTGCCGGCGCAAATTTTTTCTTGTGAATTATTCGCTCAGCTGAGTTTGGAACTCATAATTTTTCCAGCTGTTTTTTATAATAAGCCCCTCCGAATTCAATAAGCCTCAGTCAATGAAAATTCCGTCTAAAAATTATTGGCTTTGAAAAATATAGTCCCCTAGGTTCGTTTGCGAGATTTTATCGTAGAGCTCAAGTTCTTGTACTTTTTCGTACATGGTGCATTAATTAGTGCTGACTGATGATATCTGTTTTTTTTTCTCTCAAAAGAGCCACGAACATGAACGAGCATTCGTCTAGGTCCCATGCAATCTTTATCATTACCATTGAATGCAGCGAGGTATTTCTGTAATTTTACTTGTTCAGTATTGTTTAATTAGATGTCCAATCGTCATTCCAATATTTAGGCTGGTTTGTGGCAGTTATCTTAATTTTCAATTTACGTTTCAGCCTGGTGCGGATGGCGAGAGTCATATTCGTGTAGGCAAACTGAACATGGTGGACTTGGCAGGAAGTGAGAGACAGACCAAGACAGGGGCTACGGTAAGCATTGCCGCCACCGACAGATAACGTGTGGTTGGGATTTTTGTGGGGCGTGATGACCAAATTTTACTAGAGTTTTTTGAGCTAAAAAATGGATTTGCCTTCTTTTGGTCTTTATCGCGACTATTCCTACCCACTTACTTTGTCAAATGTATGCAAACCCTCCTGGAGTTGAATTCGTAGACTAGGGACCATATCCAAGTTTAAAACGAGGTATAAAATTTTGTCGTTGCATTTTCACGTCGTGGCCATGCAAAAACGGCAAAGAAATTTACAAAAAAGTGTGATGCACGTGCGAAGTTGTGTGTGTTTTTTTTTTTACGTCTCCTTGCTGTCGAGTAGTTGGATCTTAGGACGTCCCTATTATGAAAGGTTGACTCGCGGGTGTACAAAATGACCCTTTGATAAACTGTAACAAGGGAAGATATCAGCTCTTTCTTAATGAGTGGAACATTTCCTCCAAACCTTACAGGTGTCCGAATGACTTACTGCCATCCTTGGCCAAAGACAGCATTTTTTACCGGCTTGTTTTCTTTAGCATTTTATCTTCACTGATATAAACATTTGTGCTTTTAATTGGGGAGCGAATAAACAAACAAGACCGACGACGTTGGCAACGAGAGAGTGAAAAAATAATTGGCCTCATTAGCAAAATCACATCACATTTTTTGTTACATTTCTTTAACGTCCAGTGCACGACTACGTCCTAACGTGCCGTTTTTTGGAGGACGGATGTGAACACAAGGCGACAAATTTTTTATCTTTTTTTCGAACTTGGATACGTTCAACTCCAGGAAAATTCGCTTACATTTGACAATCATAGTGCCACTCCGCTTCGCAGATTGTAACCAATAAATGTACTTCTGAGGAAAAACGTAAGAGTTAGTCTGTTCCAGACGTTTACGTAGTGAGGATCGGTACTAAAAGAAAGGTGGAGCAAAGAAAAGCTGCAGAAGAAAGAAAGAGGGATAAAAGAGGAGCCATCTTTCTTCACTACCTTCCTAATCTCCCTCGCCGTTTCCCCCTTGTTTTTTCCTATTCGTTATCCATTCGTGCCGCTCTTTCCTACCTAAACGCCTAGGACAGGCTAAATTTAAGTGATATGCACTCACTAACAGCCTTCATGGTGATTTCTTTTAGGGGGAGAGGCTCAAAGAAGCCACTAAAATCAATCTATCACTGTCAGCACTTGGCAATGTTATATCTGCCTTGGTAAGGAAATGTTAAGTATAAAGAAGATATAGATCTAAACAAATATATGCCGAGGGTAGGAACTTAGCGATTTTAAAGAGACCTTTTAATAATTTGCAGGCTAGGGACTATGTACACCTACCCATGAACTACATGTAGTAAATTTAAGCTGCAACTGGTCTATTCTGCTCTCACAGCAGTGGTTCTGCTGGCTTTTCAAGGTTTACCTCTGATGTGTGAACCTGTTTTACACCCAAAAAAAGTTTCCATGAATACGAATGATAATAATTAGGGAAGAAAGAGTTACTTAATGCTGTCATATTGATATTAGTGTAAACGAGATTTCAAATCCCAGTCATGCTAATAAGTTTTCTATCCTGGGATTTGAAACTTCGTTTACTCTAAATAGGAATGATGTTTACAACATTTTTAATGTATTTGCACTTGTATAAATTTTAGTAAACGTTTTTTCTCTAATGTAAACCCTTTGATTCTTGTCAGACAATATGGAGAGTAAGAATTTTGTTCTAGATTTTAAATCTGTTGACGAAATCCTGTGAAATTATACCATTAAATAAAAATAAACCTCTTAAGCAGGACTTTTGCATGATACTATATTATTTCCTGTATTTTACAAAATGCTGCCCAAGTTAAGCTTAATTGTGTGAAAGTCAGTCTTCCAGTTTCTGTTACTGATTTCATTTTGTGATACCCGGTTTAATTAATCATGTTTTGTTAGTTTGAAGGAGGCTTTTGTCATGGGCCCCGCATCCAGATTGGCAAATTTGAAGTTTGTTTGTTTGTGAGTCTGGGTTGGTGCTATGTTGAATCACATTGTGGGACTGCCTGGGGATGCTGTTGCTTCCTTTACTGGCCATTATTAGGTTGAGCAGGAACAGGGTCAAAATTCGTCCGCCAGAACAGCCCCCCAAAACGCGATTCCACAAATACAACAGCGACCCGGTCTCACCCATAGAACGGCCACTACAAACACTGCATTGTAAACCTTCCTATAGGCGAAGACACTTCTCTGATCCCAAAGCCTTCTCACGGGTGGTTAGCCGCCGACTGTCTTATGTAGCCTTATTGAGATAATGCATGGCTCATTATTGCTGTTTGCTGTATTACAAATCTTTTAAATCTCTTTTTGTTAGGTGGATGGCAAAAGCACTCATGTCCCGTACAGAGATTCCAAGTTAACAAGGTTATTGCAAGGTAAAAAGAGTTTAATTATTTAGTCTTTCGTAAGCAAAATGTCTAATTTCGTAGGAGAAAATTAAAAGTGCACATTTGGTCGTGTATTATAAGAGAGTCATTTTTCAAATGTTCTTGTAACAAACGTGAAACCACAGGAAAGTGCCACTCAGTATCTCTCATTTGCATTATCAATCACGCAAAGGTCAGCTTTGCTGAATATCTCAGAGAATGAATCAAAAAATAAGAAATGAATAAATAAATACTTCATTCTGATTCAGTATTAAACAAGTACACATGTTAAACCAGTCTAACTGTGTGATCTGTATCTGTTTATGCAGACTCGCTTGGAGGAAATGCCAGAACAGTTATGGTTGCCAACATAGTAAGTACAGGAAATGGCATTTAGTCCAATGATAGGGTGCTTTTGAATAGTGACCAGTTGTTTTAACACTGTCACCGGCAAAAAACAAACTATGCTGGCCAATCAAAAATTTCTGCGCAACGCTTCACGGCATAAGCGCTATAATGATGATGATGATGATGATAAATGAGTGGTGGTGAATAGTGATTCATAAAACTTTGTTAATTCCACCTTGTTTATTCAGGGTCCTGCAAGTTATAACTTTGAAGAGACGATCACAACCTTAAGGTAACACTTTTCATCACTGCAAAGACTGTTTTTAACTCTCGTAGAAAAAGGTTCCATGGGTATTCACTCGCAGCAAGTGTAACTCTTAGACTTTGCTCATCCGTCTTCAACAAGGACCCAATGAATATAGCTATTTTGTAAGACTGTGAGCAACACTTCGTTTCCTTTGAATCTGAGAGATTTTAAGCGGGGCCAAAGACGTGTGGACCCATGGGAGTGGAGCCACAGGCTTTAACAATAAAGGAGTACCCATCAAGCTGAAAAAATTTAGCAGCGTCGAATGAATTGAATGGAGTGCGCTCCTTACCAAGCTCAAGCGTCACTTCAGATTAACACAGAGAAGCGCACTTTATATTTCTCTTCACACTAAATTTACTGAAGAAAATATCATGGTTTGTTTTAAATTGAGTTCTCTTTTTCTCAGGAAAGGTAGTCATCCCTGTAGCACCTTGAGCAGAACCTCCTTGTTTCGTCTTGATCTAGTATCGATCAAGCAAGAGTGTCCCGCTTGGGCAGGGTGTCCCTGTAGGTTTTCCTAGCCTCATTGGAGGCATCGGGTTGAATCCCTAGTTCACTGGTCTTTTATACAAACACAGATACGCTAACCGTGCGAAGAATATCAAGAACAAACCTAAGATTAACGAAGATCCTAAGGATGCCTTGCTGAGAGAATTTCAAGAGGAGATCGCCAAGTAAGAGAAAAGAATACACCTGTCGACTTAACGTTACTTTCATCCACCCACTTAAGAAATGCTGCTTTTTACACAGTTGAGCGGCCTGTATTCGTCATGCCTCCTGCAGGTTTTGGTAGTGAAATGCTGCTTTTTCACAGTTGAGCGGCCTATATTCGTCATGCCTCCTGCAGGTTTTGGTAGTTTCAGGTGTAATCACCAGATGACGTAATACAAAAGATTCAAAAGACACTGAACAATATCCACGCCACAACACACAAGCGAACCAACAATGGTTTCCGCAACACCAAGAAACACCCCAGTTTTTTCGTTTTTGTCCTATCGATGCTTAGTAAAATATAAAGTGTAATCCAAATAAATGAATGAATGAATGAGAGGGAGCAAGGGTAGCGCAGTGGTGAGACCACTCGCCTCCCACCTATGTGGACCGGGTTCGAATCCTGGCGTCAACGCGATATGTGGGGTTGTGGGTTGAGTTTGTTCTTGGTTCTCTCCCTTGCTCCGAGAGGTTTTTCTGCGGGTACTCCGGTTTTCCCCTCTCCTCAAAAACCAACACTTTCAAATTCCAATTCGATCTGGAACCCACGGACACGTTTCAACGAGTTCTTTATGAACGTAAGTGCTCCGTGGGTAAACAAATTACATTTATAAATGAAGGAACGAACAAACAAACGAAAGAAAGAAAGAAAGAATGAATGAATGAATGAATGAATGAATGAGTGAGTGAGTGAGTGAGTGAGTGAGTGAGTGAGTGAGTGAGTGAGTGAGTGAGTGAGTGAGTGAGTGAGTGAGTGAGTGAGTGAGTGAGTGAGTGAGTGAGTGAGTGAGTGAGTGAGTGAGTGAGTGAGTGAGTGAGTGAGTGAGTGAGTGAGTGAGTGAGTGAGTGAGTGAGTGAGTGAGTGAGTGAGTGAGTGAGTGAGTGAGTGAGTGAGTGAGTGAGTGAGTGAGTGAGTGAGTGAGTGAGTGAGTGAGTGAGTGAGTGAGTGAGTGAGTGAGTGAGTGAGTGAGTGAGTGAGTGAGTGAGTGAGTGAGTGAATGAATGAATGAGAATAAATGAATGAATGAATGAGAATGAATGAATGAATGAATGAGAATGAATGAAGGAACTAAAATACATTTTTATGAACATGTGTTTTATTTTATTGTTGATTGGTTTTGTTTTGAATTTTCCAGACTGAAAAGAGAATTGGAACGCCGAGGAGGTGGAGGAAAGAAAGTTAAAAGGAGAAGAAGAGGAAAGAATGGTTGGAAGCCAAGTTATATTATTATTATTGTATTTTTGTATTTTACCAAATAAATAACAAGCCTAACTTCGGGTACAAGACACGAGGCTAAATTCAGTGTTTTCAGTTTTGTTTTTCACAAGACAAATTTCGCTCGCTAGGTCTTGACTTCGTAAACACAGCAGTAAACGTATCTCGTTCAAGCTCAAAGTTTCCTCAATTATTTTTCATTCTTCATTGGGACAAACCGATGCTCGTTTCTACAACTTTCTTCCATTTTCACATGCTCACATGCCCACTTACAATCCTCTGTTTATCCAACGTTAAAAAGTTAACAAGGAAAACCCTTCGATCTTTCTAGATACGTCGCGAAGGGCCTCTGCTCGCAGGGTAATGTTGATAGAAAAAAGACAATCATGTTGCAAGCTTACGTTTTGCCGCCTGCGAATGTATTTCAACTTCTGAAGCTTGTTCATTCCATAAACGCGTGTCTGTTTCCAGGCTCAGTCGAAGAAGAAGAAATCGAGGAAGAGGGTGAAGAGGTAGTTGAGAGTACAGATGACAAAATCAAAGCTGAACGGGCTAAACTTGAAGAGGACAAAAAAGCCTTAGAGGATAATCATTCCATGATGGCTGAGGTTCGTAGCCGCTTTAAACTCACTGACTTTCTTTACCTAACACCTGAAAGCTCACTGATTCCTATAAAGATCAAAACGAACAACTAAATGATGTAAAATATTAGAAAGCTTTGAATGAAGTTGGTGTGAACTGCAGAAATACAAATCTGAATTCAGTATGACCTTCGCAGTTTTAATTGCATTAGCAATTCAAACAAGTGCAAATAAAACATGAAAAAAAGACACTTTGTTGAGACGCACCGCTTGACACATTGAGGAGGAGTAAATGTTTCGAAAAAAAAAGCAGAAAAACATTGAAATATAAACAACAATTAAACGATCACCAATGACTTGACACAAAACGATTCACCTTCATTATCTATCGAACAGTTTTTTATCGCTAGACATCCAGCGTTTTGTATCATCAAATCTGAATCTCTTTATTTTATTGCCGAAGTCAAACGGAAAGCAGACCACGTGATCACGCGCCTTTAGTACCGTTTTACCATGGTTATAGAAATGCTTTGATCTATGTGAGGATCATTATTGGCCCTATCTGGATAACGATGGAAATCATGCTGTTGGTATATGAAAAATATTTCAATTCTCATTGTCATCAAACTTATGATAAGTACTACTTTTCTTTGTTCAGGAGAAGGAAAAGTTCCTGGGTGAAATCCAAAAGCGAGAGCAGCAGTTGAAAAAACAGCAAGAACAACAATCAGCTTTAACAGCAAAAATCAAGGTCAGTTAACATCCATGTTAGTTAATTGACTTAGTTACTGTTGCTGTCACTGTCTCTCATTGTTTGAGTGAATTACAACTCGTGCAGCATTCATTACCAGATATGAAACCCCGACCCGTATCCAGTTTACAATCGGTTCTATGCGGCGCGGACTGGGCGGACTAGGCTGTTTCCCGCCTCTTTGCCTATTTTCATTGAAACGACGACGGCAGGGTAATCGTCTCTATTAAATTTAAGTCGCGCTTTTCCACTCTTCGTTGCGATTATTCCTCCTTGCTTAACCCTTAAAGAAATAAAAAGAGCATACAAATTCTCGAGGAAGAACTAAATGAGAGAATTTGATCGGATACAAAAAATCCTCTTTAATGATCCTTTCGGCAATAATTCTCAGAACCTTTTCTTTTGATGACGTATTACATACTATCATTAGGAGAAAGTTGATGTTGCACTTTCTTGGTACTTGAATTGTTAAAGTGCCAGCACTGGAACCAAAACTTCCAAAATCGTTGTTTGTTTATAAGTTTGGTGAATTGCAGATTGCTATGTTCTGGCATGCGTAGAAGGCAAATTTGGGTTTTAAGTGCACTGTATGGCCCTTCGACTTTTGTTTTGTTGGGCATTTGCTGGGCTTCATTTCTATGGGAAATGTTTCCGCGAAAATCCTGAGGTTCATGAAGTTATTTGTAAGGAAAAACGGTAGTGGTCGAGTCAGTTAAATTTTGATGTTTTTGTTATTGATTGTTTGCTTGTTTGTTTTGCCTTTTTTCTCCTGTCTTCTGTTTGATTGAAAAGTTCCCATTTGGGTGTGGTTAGAATGATCTTTTACCCCCTGCACAAGTTAGGTGTCACAAGTGGAACAAGGGACGATGATTCGCACGGGCGCACGTGTTAAGTACACAATCATTTAATTTTATTATTTTTTCCTTTGACAGATGATGGAAAGCAAACTATTGGTTGGAGGAAAAAGTATTGTAGACAAAACCACTGAACAGGAACGAGCTCTTGAGGAACGGAGACGACAAATCGCTGAACAGCATGTAAGTTGACCATTTTCACGATGAATTCATTTTACTGAAATTCCTTTGAGGTTTTGCTTTCTCCAGCTAATGAGGACTTGTATTATTTCAACCCCGCTGATAACAACGCCATCGTTTTAGGGCCCGTGAATGTCGGAAGTGACTCTATGGTGTCGATTTTTGTGATATGTAGTGATTGCGGATGAACTACACTTTATGTGGACTCTATTTACCATCAGGCAAAACATGAGGCCTGTAAAGGTCGGGTACCCGTATCCTTCTTTGCTCAGTCTAGTGGGATTAATGTAACAGTACAAAATGACACAGAGCTTTTATTTCCAAACATCCAGAACAACTTCATTTTATTGAAATGAAGAACATGATACGGAAGTGCGTTCCTGTTCTCTAAAATTAGCCTCCGACCCAGTCTTTCTCAGAACACCCTTCTTATTATCTTTGAGGCCTGAAAAGTGCAGAACCTAGGCTTCATATTTTTTTTGAAAGTAAGGAAGTAGAGAATAGAACAATTCTAAGGGGGAGACTCAAAACAATTGTTACTCCTACAAAAGTTATTTCTTTTGTTTCGGTTTGCCTCATGGTTATTCTCCATCAGTGGGATGTCTAAAAAGCTTGCTGTAATTCCACAACTTACAACTCGTTTGGCTCTGCTCAATACATTGCGACTTACGATTTCGTTCTTTTCGCTTATGTTGAATAGATATTTTTTTCCCTTCTTTTTAGCGACGTGAAAGAGAGATGCAGCAAAAACTCGAAGAAAAAGACGAAAGTACAGTTGAGATAAAAGAAACGTTCACATCTCTGCAGCAAGAGGTGGATAGTAAAACTAAAAAACTGAAAAAGGTAAGGTTGTTTGTTTTGGCGAATCTTTGTTTAAATTTTTTGCCTCATTAACGTAATGCTCATCATTAACTGACGAAGCTAATGAAATAAAACCTTCAAATATTGAAAGAGCACAACAATTTCAGTTATCGCCGAAAAATTGAGCCTGATACACCAAATGGTTTCGGAGAAATTTTCTTTTAAATACTTCAAATTTTACAAAGCATGTGTGGCTCATTAACATTTTTGCCACCCAGCAATCTCGCAGTTTTTGATGGCTGAGTTAGTGATATTTCCTTCAATATTGCTTGCAAAGAGCTGAAAATTGCACAACTTGCTGAAGTTAATCAGCTCACTCAACTTTTGAGTTTAGTTTGTATATACGAACACGGCTTCTATGAGTTAAGTCGTACGCTAATGAGGAAAAATGTAAACAATAAAGTCAGCAAAGATTCGCCTACTGAAAAATACCTCGATGGATTTGTCATAAGACTGGACTGTTTTACTCCCGCCCTTAATATCCACTGTGTAAGGAATCCATTTTTTTCCTGTAGCTGTTTGGAAAATTGCAAACTATCCGGGCGGAGATTGCTGACCAGCAAGAAGCGCATATTCGGCAACGACAGGAGTTAGAGCAAGCACAAGAGGATCTCACGCGGGAACTGAAACTAAAGTAAGTCGGGCAATTTTGTATTAGTGAGAAATGATTTTTATTGTCATTAAGTTACACATTACATTAAGTTAAATTAAATATTAAAAAAAAAAAAAGTTACACAGACGACCAGGGAAAAAGAAAACCAAAGTGGACTCAACCACGGAGCTGCATGAGGCACGTTGGAGCTAGCATTAACTTATCATTGAACAAAGGAGACTGAATGAGAGGAACCGCTTTGGTAAATGGAAACAGGATCATTTTAACATGGATTTTCGATTATCAACTTTCAAGCTGGCACAGAATATCAATTATCCAGTCTCGGCTGAGAAAACTTACCCAAGCCTTAATTTGATTATTCCGAATATAACAAAAGCCTTAATAATTTAAAGTTAAAAATAGCGACAAACGCACTATCGCACGGAACACAGTTGAATGTTCATCTTCGAAGAAAGAACAGAAATTGCTCTTGGACTGAATCAATTACCCTGCACTCAAGCTCTCTCTTTTGAGTGGCGAGAGGAGCAATTTGCGAGAGAGCTCTCAAGTGAGTGGCGCTCCGCTCGCATACGATCCATAGCTTACAATCACACATTGTGCGCAGCCTATACATTGATCACTTACCTGTTAGCATACTAGTGTCTAAGAACCTGTAGAGAGCTCTGGTTTCCAGAATTAACTGTAGGCTCTTAGCCAGTAAGAAGGCAGATAGTGAGTACAATGTATAACAACAAATGCGCTGGATTTTGTTTTTCTTTTTCTTAGGACGTTAATAATAGAAAACTTTATTCCACCTGACGAAAAAGTGAAACTAACAAACAGAGCGACTTTCGATGAAGAAAACGAAGAATGGAAATTGAAACCTTCCTCTCAAAATTCCAGGTAAGGTTTTTCTGATGTGTATAAGCTGTTACTAGTACGACGGGGAAGGCGGTGAAAACTTCACTTAAATGTGAATTTGCGCTGTTTGAAACTTCATCGCTCATTCCATTTCATTCAGTTTGTCAAATGTTGGCGAATTTTTCTGGACTTGAACACAAAAGGACTTTTTCTAAGTTTAGAAAAAGAAACAAAACGTTCACTTCGCATACGTGCAACGACGGCTGAGAAATGTAAAAAGAAAGCGTGATGCACGTGTAAAGTTGTTTTGCTAATCCCAACTTATATTTTTTTCTTCTTACTGTTCTGATTGCCGTCGCTGTCGTCGACTATCTAATTGACTCACTAGCTGAGTTACTGTGCTTAACGATGAACTTTGTTTGTGACCTCGTACCATAAATGTGATGTCATCTGTTTGTAGAGGAGCAGGATTTGGCAAAAGTGCTGGAAAAGGGATAAAATTATAAAATTATAAAATTATTTCAATAATGTTGTGGCAATGTAAAAGGCCATAGGTTATAGGGAATTTGGGTTCCACCTGTTTCACCATCATCATTTCAACCACTTATCATCTTAAGTTCCATGTAATATTTATTATTATGGCCATTTATTTCTTTTATCTATTTTCATTTTTTGAAATCACACGTTCATGCGTGTTGTTAACTACTTGGTGAGTGTGTTAGTTGAGTACACTTGGCGCCCTTTTCTCGGACAACACCCCACTGAAATCTTATGTTACATTACGCAGCCAGCAAGCTATGGCCAAACGACCCGTGTCAGCCGTAGGCAACAGACGACCTATCACCGAGTACGCCAGGATGGCCGCTGCTATGGGAGGTCACATGAGATACAAGGTATAACAGCTTTCAGTGGAATTCGTTAACTTTGTTGTAGATGTCCCTTCTATAATTTTGCGATCTTTCACTCGGTGCAGCTCTTCTTTTGTTGTCATTTACAGCTTTTACAAGTGTAGCTATTTTTAGACTCTAAAACAATGCTACAATTGTAAATTACATTTGTTAAAGTTTTATTAAATTGACCCCAGGACCGCGCAGCATTAAAAGGGAGTTCAAGCAGCGACGTTTTTGAGCGACGCACGTGTACCGGAAGTGAGCCATTCTCTCTTTTAATAAGCCCTGACGCTACCAAATTTGTATTGCTAGGTGTCTTTACTCTCATAGAGGCGATTTGCCTAAACAATTGTTCAAAATCATGGCTCAAGGGTACAAAAAGGTCCACTTCCGGCTGACGTAAGTCGCTTAAAAACGTCACTGCTTAAACTCCTTATTGGTCAATTTTTTTCCTTGTCCCCAGTAGCAGTCTCAGAAGTCTTTGCGAAAGTTAAGTCGATCCAGTTTCCTACTCGTTTCTAAAGCGGCGAATTGGGGGAATGGGTGCACTGCTGCCCCTGGGTGGGAGGGGAGAGCTTTTGCTATCGCAAAATCAATACACCCGATTTGTTTGACTACAAGGGCCTGTATCTCGTCCAGCAAGACATCTTTCGACTAATCATGATATTTTTCTCCTGTAAAGGCTGAGAATATTATCATGATAGAATTGGATATGCCGAACAGGACAACCAGGGATTATGAAGGGCCTGCTGTGGCACCGAAAGTCCAGGCTGCTCTTGATGCCGCTCTGCAGGACGAAGAGGATCTCACACTGGATGCTGAGTGAGTGTTTACACAATGTCAAGTAATATGCTGCACGATCTTTCGCCCCCGTTCGAATTCACAAAACATGCTTAAATAGACCAGGTTTAGCAAGAATGAAAATCAGTTAGGAAAGCGTCAAGCTAGACTTCCACTGGTTCAAGTTTATTTCCTTGCCAAAGACATACAGTAGTTGTGGAAAAATTGGGAGATTTGAGAATTTCATTTTAGTCGAGCTATAATCGAACTTCACCGCCCTTACGGGACCTCCATAGCACGAACACTTCTTCAAATCAGTCACAGACAGTGCTCTTGTTCTCCAAGATGTCAAACTACATACAGTCCCTATCCTATATTACAGACAACTTTTTAACGCGGACACTCCGTAATGTGACCGTTCTGAGGAGGTATCACTAAACTTGTTAACCAATACCGCATGTCGAATCTCACAGGGGGCCTCTATTAGACGGGGCGTTTATTAGAGAGGGACGCTGTTAAAATTGTATTAGCAAAAAAGACGCGTAATCATTCAATTCTTTCAGTTTCTTGCTTGATTAACAAGGCTCTGGCTGGGTATTTTATCTCACTCAATGCTAATTTCAAAGTAAGGATCGACTAACGATTGCCACACAATAACCTTGAGCGAGGATTTTGGCATCGATGTTGTAATCTGAAAGAGCGATATGGATCCCTAGACGGCCTTAACGTATCGATTGATGGCGTGGATGTTAAACTCTCTTGAAATTTTTTGCCGAAAGGATATTAGTTTTGTTGAGGTTGTTCGAGTAATGAGAATAAACGCCTCTTATCTATTAAACCCCCCCGTTTGGACTCTTAAAAACGCCCCGGGCGTTTATTAGGCCATTTACTGTACAGAGTGTAGGCAGAGTATCATAGAGTTTTGGAATTATTTTCCTAGGATTTTTCTGGTCTCCTGAGTTTTTCTCGAAGGTATGGTAATTCCTTTTTACTTATTTTCGTTTTTCAGTGTTCTTCTCAGTAAAACGAAAGTGAAATCAAAGAGACGAGATAGACCTGACCGAACATCTGAGCGTCCGAAAACGGGGTAAGCATAGAAATGTCATGTCAAGGGCGGTGAAAAACTAATCAATATTATCCATTTGATGAGTAGGTATAAAGATCGCTTATTTACCCGTGCCCTCCGGCTTTTCCTTTATTAAAAGTAACACCATGCATGTTTTTACAGTACATGTATAGATTTTTTTATTTAAACCCCTATCCTTTATTAGTAAAATCCAACTAGTGGTCTATTATCAATGCTACGTTCTGATTGGTTGAGCTACTACTAGGCTATATGTTATAGCCCACTAGTAGCGAAAAGCGCCGGCTTTGAAAACCAAAACAATGGCGGCATTTGACCAACTAGTTGGATTTTACTAAAAACAATTATTTCTCTCGCCCTCATGGCCTCCTGAGTCTATAGCCCATTCGGCTTTCGGCCTCATAGGTCATCGACTCAGAGCCCATTCGGGCTCGAGGAATAATTGTTAAATAGCCCCATTCTGAGGTGGCAAAATTAAATATGTTTCCGCTCTTAAATGATAATCACGGCAGATGACGAGGTACATCGTGTACAAAAGGTATAACTAAATCGAACTGTTACTTCCCCCTTTAAAATTATCAGTTACCTATATATGTTTGCAATCAGTGCTGAATTTTTCAATCATTTATCTTAGTGCATCACATCTTCGGTGCTGTCTTAGCTTTAATAAGCCCTTTTGGAACACGACCTGGAGAAATAATAACCTTATCGCCAGAAAGTCCCTGTTTGTTGTATAAACTATGACATGAGTTAAATGCCTTAACTCTACTTTCTTGTCAGGCGAAAGAGTCGAGGCCCTCAGTCATCAGGTCAGCAGCAAGGGGCATCAGAGTCTGCGCAGTATCCAACTGCCAGAGGTCTTCTGGCGCAACAGAAGAGAGTGTTACCACAATGATAGATGTGGATACTAAATGATAGATTCCACTTTATACTGAAATAATATTCTCTGTAAATGTATAATTGTACATAACCTTACTTGCAGAGTTTTTAATTTTGTTTTATCTTGAAATCAAACTTGTCTCCCTTCATTTTGTAAACCCTTGAGATAATTTACAAAGATTATTTTCTCCTCTGTGTTAATATCTTGCGTTAAGCGTGTGACCTTGCTACCCATAGAGAAGTACATCAGATAGTTTCACTGCTGACGCGTATAACCATGTCGGGTTAGCCTGTTCCAAGCGATCAGATTGTGGGGACGCGACGCAAAGAGATGTGAGCAGGAAAAACAGCGAGGGGCTTGGTACGCCCCGCTCTCCACTATATGAATGCCTGGAACAGGTTATGTCGAGTAGGCTTTCGTTCAGACGTAACGCGTGTAATTTGAACGTCCATCTGGTTCAAAAACCTGATACTCTAAACCATCCAGACGAATTCGTTTTCTAAAACCTCCATTTCGTGTCTTTACAGCGTTTTCGACCATCCAGGTCATCCGAATAGTATGATGAGTTCTCGAACTCCCTGGAAAATCTAAACATCTTTAAGGAATATATTTCTAAAGCCTTGGGAGGCTTCAATATTTGATTGGGGAGTTGACGCAACGACGACGGCGACGGCAACGAAAACGGCAAAAAAGCAATAGGTTTAATAACCAAAACAACAATTTTGTATGTGCATCAGGCGTTTTCCTTTGCTGCACGACTACAACGTGAAAATGCCTCATTTCACGTTTTAGAGGGGAAGTACACAAGCGACGGCAAAATTTCCTCTCGCTTTCTAACCTTGGATATGGTTCTTACGAATTCAACTTTAGGAGGATTCACCTACATTTGACGAAGTCAGTGACTTGGAGTAATCGTGATGAAGATTGAACGAACGCGCATTCACGTTTTCAGTAGCCTGGGAGCAAGCCCTCCTATTTGGGCGAGTGAAACGAGTCTCGCACGCGAACGAGCGGCGAAGCCCAAATAGGAGAGCTTGCGCGCAGGCTACGTTTTCAGCGACGTTTTCGCTGCCGTCGCCGTCCTCGGATCTTGAGGTCCCTAATGACTGTCGTACGGCGCGAAAAGCTTTCCCTTGCTGTGTAGATGTTGTAGTTAATTTTTTATCTCAATTAATTTGTATTTTTCCATTGTTTTTAGGTATGGTTATGTATGTTAATGAATTTAAAACAAAGAAAAAACAAAAATTAACTAAAATAAAAAATTAACTGCAACATAGATATATCTGGAGGTTGTCCGTGTGCGCTGCTTTCCTAACTATGTATGTCCGGCAAGTGTGACAAATTGAAAGTATGATATAATGCCATGAATATTTATTTGAAACCTAAAAAGAACATTAAAGAGTACTGATCAAGTCTGAACTGCGTATGTGACGTTTACTGTGAAGTGGGCCCAATCTAAATGTCATTTTCTTGTTTTGTGGAATCCTGCTTTTAAAATCGTTCAATCCCTAGAAGATATTGGATGAGAAAAATTAGCTATTTCTTGTTTGAGTTCACAAACTGTGTTCTCCCTTCTTATCATTCACTGCAGCTTAGAGATTAGAAGCAGAAACCAGGATCTCTTTCCTCTACCAACAGCTTGACGCTTTGCAGTGTATCTGGGTCAAAAAACTGCCATTCTTCTTTCTCCAACACATATAAATTGTTCGCCTCTCCTGAAAATTTTTCCGTGAAACGCCATTTTAAGTTAGGAGAGCCGTATTCTGGTCATTATTTGACCAAAAAGAACCAAAAAACTGTCCCATACATTGTTTACAAGTCGACCTAATGGCAGTAAAAAGCTGTTATTCCACGCGAGATAAAATTTTGCTTAAATACGATCAAGTCATCGTTTTTAAAAGGCGAATCTGAGGGGAACTGGAAAAGAAGACTCGGGAGCAGGGGTGCGAATCGTATTCATTAAAAACAGACAAGTGTGGACGAGGCCCCCGTTGTGCTCAAGGCAACGAGAATTCCTTTTTTGCCGTCACTACGAGCCTGCGAGGAATCGGCGGACCCGCTCGGATCGCTTCGCTTGCCGAATTTCTCCTCGCTCCACTTTAGCCTGTTCGAAGCGTTCAGATAGTATATATAACGCGGCCCAAAAGTTGACGAGGAAAACAACCGAGGGAAAACTACTCTCGTTTTTTCCCCTCGTTTTCGCGTCATCAGTATGGAATTTCTGCCCTCGTTTCTCAGACATCATTTCGCGGGGAAACCAGTGATAATATCGTGAAATGTCGGCTGTTTTCTCAGGCTAAAAAACGCGATTAATTTTGAAAGAATGCAAATCACGTGAGAGTTTCAGTTTTTTAAAACTTAATGGCCTTTGGACATATCCATTACCAACAAACACATAACTAATCTGTTTTATCAGTCAATTTTTATTTCACTATGATCTGGCTAATTGTTGTCGGTAAAGCGATAGGGTCTAAAACAGTTTTTGGTTTTACGCCACTTCAGCTAACTTCTGGCTACAGATTTATGACAAAAAAGGGCAGATGTATACTGGAAAAATTCTGTTGTTTTGTTTCTGTATTTTATACACTCAAACCAACGAGCTGTTAGCTCTGAATTTTAATGATATATTTCATGAAATAACAATGTTTTAATTTATTTCTTAAATGGTCATTTTTTTGTCATATTCATCAAGTGATTCGTCATAATTGTTTTACCCTGGGTACAAGAGCTATTTTTTGTTTCGTAATTCTTAATAGTTCGCGGCAAGTTTTTATCAAACCGTCCAGACAGTTTTTGTTTTTACTATCCTGGGTTCTTGTTGAAACGTTGAAAATTAACATGTTGAAACTAAATTAGTAAAATATTGGACTTCAAATAAACGAAATTAAGAAATAAAAGCTTGACAAAAATTGTATTACTCATTTTCAAAAAAATGATTAAACAAATTTGTTTCTTAAATGGCCATTTCTTTATCACATTCATCATTGTTCTTGTCCAAGCGTTGAAGAACTTCATCTGGTTGACCATCCCTTAGCTCTTTCCTTTTGCTCTTGCTTGGCTGAAACAGCATTCCAGCAAAGCTTCCTTTTCTCTTAAAGTATCGAGCAGCTGCCAAGATTGACAAAAACACCACAATCATCAAGACACTGATTACAAAAGCACAGATCATTAATGAGCATGGTCCCACAGTGTCCCCTATTGTGCTACCCACGGATAGTGGAATCAACATTGCACCGGTGCTTGATGTGACTAGAAAAAGAGATGCTGTCCTTCCTGATACAGTCACAAAATTTTCTGCCCAGCTTATGCCAGCTGGGAAGACTGAAGATGTTGAGATGCCAAAAATATCTGTTCCCACCCACAATTTTGTTGAGTCTGCAGCACTGCAATCACCATCTTTGATCTGTGAAATTAGTACAGCCGATCCCAACAGACAGCCAACCAAATCTAAACACAGCATCTTGGATGGTGGAAGGTATTTTGAGATGGGTACTGCTGCAAGCCGTGCCAACGCAAAGCTTCCCCAGAAGCCAGAATTTAAAAGTGCTGACCCGTCCTTGCTCATCTTTAAACTACTTGTGCTACCAAATACGAAAATATATCCTCCATAGGCTTCTTCTAAACCCGCATAAATCAAAAGGAACACAGAGAAAAGGGACAAAAAGGTGCATGACTCTGTACATCAAGCTACCCTGTTTGGTCTTTGGAGCATCCTCATCCTTGGTATCCGCTTGTCCTGTAAGCTGCATGATTTGATGAAAACAAAGACTAAGAATCCAATACCAGTGACTGCAAGAGGAAAAGCACAGATCCAGAAGGCCCATTTAACAGGAAAAGTATTTCCACTGGAATTGCTAAAGCACAAGTTATTTGAACTGTCTCCTATGCTATTATTACTTGCACATTGACTGCTGTTGGTATTGGCACAGTTATTTGTAGGGACAATGTTCTCTTGAAGGAATGGTTTAGCTATGAGTGGAGCTATGAAACTACCAAGTGCAAACAAAAAGTGAAGAGCTTGCATGTACGGTGGTGATTTCTCTCCCCAAACGTTTAGCAAAAGTACATTTCCACCTGCAATAAAAAAAAGAAAAATGATGTAGTGTATATTGAGAACATAAATAGTACAGAACAAGCATGGAACCATTGTCGACAGCTATTTGTTTCCAGTTAGACAAAATACGAGCAGCTTTCAACCACTTTTTTTGAGCAGCATGCAAACACCCAATTGTGCAGACCCTAATGTATGATACATTGATTATGCAATGTATATCTTGAAGTTATGAATATATGAAAATTATATTAATGTGAACTGCGGAGTGAAGAATTATGTGAAGGATATCGATTAAGATCATCGCAGTTACATACGCAACTTTTGCAGTTGCGAAAAGAAAGCCTTCAGGCTTTCTTTGGCAATGATCTTCCTTCACATAATGTATATCTGACAAATTAGGGATCTCATCTAAATCAACATTTAATTATCAAAGGTTTGAAAGCCCTGCACGTACTCAGTAATAAAATATTAGGTCGGTTGTACAAACATCTATTTTTAGCTTTGATAACCAACTTGAGCCATCAGCTACTAGTAAGGGAAAATTAAATTCTCCCAAGTCACGACCTTTATCCTCAGGAGATTAGATAGATAGATAGATAGATAGATAAATTGTTTATTAAAAAAAGAAACACCTTGCAGTCCGAAGACTGAATTACGCGTATAATATACAAGTTATAGTTAAAATGGATTTAAAAAACTATAATAATAAAAATGTACAAATCTAATAAAAACATTTCACTTAGGATAACCTTGTGTTAGGAAAATATACATACTTAAACAAATTTATTTACATTCTTAGGCTATGGCTAACAATAAAAGATTTTTTAAGACGATCAGTCTTGCACACTGGCACGTTAAACTTTTTATTGGTTCGCAGCTGCCTATGGTGCTCAGCTTTAGATGGGAGCAGACCTGCGAGCTTGTGATTAATGTAGAGCAGACAGAATGGCTAATAGACCTTTCCCGCATTCCAGTGAACAAAGGCACCAACTCGAGGCTTGGGTGGACAAAATACAGTGATTTGTATGAAACTGTCCACCCGAGCCTCGTCCTCATTTCTTTGTGTTTGTTCACTGGAGCGTAATGCGGGAAAGGTCTATTAGTCAGTGTGATGGAAAAAATAATCCAAATAGAACATAACAGGATTATAAAAACCCCAACTGGCAGGAGGTAACCATTTGGTTATTTACAAGCATGGCCGAGAATTTGAACTCAGGACAACCACGAACAAATCCAGCATTGGAGTGGCCAGAATGAGACTCAAATCCAGGAGCGCTGGATCTTGCGAGTCAGCCTGGGCCACTGACCAGTATTTTACTGAACATGGCACTGGTTAGTACTGTACAAAATGGTTTTTACTTATGAGCCCATGTACAAAAACCTAACCTGTTAATATATAGTACTTTATATCATGCTGCAGAAGTTGATTTTTGAGTCTGTGGATTAAAAATCTGATCGTGTCACCATTTCAATGAAAGCTATAAAAAAACTTAGATGTGCTAGCTTTCCTCTTGTGGTCTTCTTTGCCGAGAATTTTTCATTAGGTTACCCCACTGAGAGTGATCCCGTATGGGGTTATTGTAAGTTTAAACAGACTCTCCAAACATATAACCTAATAAAATTGATGGTAATTAATACAGCAAATAAAGTCAGCTCAAGTTTTGCTTACATGTATCAATCGCTCCAAGGCCTATCCCCAACAGTGCGTATACGATAAGTAAACCAATCAGAGATGTAGCATATGGCAAAACTATCATCATGGCAGTGCTCCAAACACAGGAAAGTGTCAAGACTCCATGGCCATTATACTTATCATACAACCAGCCGCCAATAATGCTTCCCACAAGGTAACCAACTGAGCGTGACATAAACACATATGACATATTCTCTAGTTTGGTACTTGTGTGGCAGGCCAATTCTATCAGGGCAGGTCCATAGATGGCCACACATTCACCCTGTAAATAAATAAATCAAAACAAATAAGATGCAGAGCTTTAAATATCACCTTAAATAACAGCTAAAGATCTTATCAAACTTGGGAGATGTTTATTTTAGACTTTGCTGAAAAATTCAAGTGAGTGCAGCAAAGAGTTCAAGACTCTGAGACAGAATTGAAGGAAAATAGGAAAATATGAGACTTCAAGACTCATAACAATTGCTTTGGAGATTGATCAAAATTTCCCGAGACTCATAATTTTCAAGATTAATCATTCTTTCATAGCAAAATTAGATGATCAATGAAGAGGCTTTTCAATTTGATAATCAAAAGAGTTTTATCGTTAATTGACACATTTGCTTCACGATTGAATTTCTAAATCTCCTTTAATTGGTGGAAGGATCTCATGCAACAACTTTCATTTCTTTCAACTCAATCTTGGACAGCTGCCTTAAACTTTGCCCCAGACGTAATTTTTAACATCCAGAGACAAGTAAAGAAGTATTCGTTAGAGACCCAGGATCAGTTACTCGAGTCGGTAGATATAAGGAATTTAAAACTACGTACATGCTCAACCCAACTGACTACCCCAAAGTTTTTTTATGGTTTTTTGATGACATTATGCCTGTAACTTATATTAATTAACTACAACAACAACAACAATGGTAGGATTGGAGCTGGGCTGAGGCTGTTTCTGCTTTTGTAGTTGTGTATTCCGTTGTCGTAGGGTGACTAATTCGGCTTTCAGGCGGGCCACCTCTGTCTCGCGTTCCAGAGCTTCATTCTCGGCTCCTACCCGGGCAATCTCAGCGGTTAGTGCAGCTACGTCTTCATTTGGGGCACTCGTATTGGTCTGAGTCCCCGAAAAGGGAGTACTGGAGGGCTGAACTTGGTTGGTAGAGGGCAAAACCGGAGCCGGCGGCGGGTGAGTGGTACTAAAACCTGTCCTGAAATTCATCTTGGTCATCATCAACATGTTGCCCCTCGTGCATTCCTGCGTAATCACGAGGAATACGATCTCGCAAGTTATAAGACATCGTAAAGGCTAAGACGGAAGGAAAGCTAAAACTAAAACTAAAACTACCCTCCCGCAGATGTCCTTTGTGGTTCGTTTGTCACGCATTCATTCTCCCTAAGCAATGCTGACAGTAGACGCAATACTAGAGTGTAATTTGAGCTAACAAACACGTGAGCGAAAGGGCGCCAATAGCGATCGGGAAATTAACTGTTTTGAAAGGCCTTCCGAAACAAAACTATTACCATTATTTTTGATTTTAATGTACAGGTGTTACCGATTAAAATAACAATAAACAGCTAAATTAAAGGAAATGAAGATGTAATGGACTGGTATCATTAATTATTATTATTATGTTTCTTTCGTCTTTCAAGTGCTTGAAAAACGGTTAACCTGTTAGCCAGTTAGCCTGCTGGTATGTGAATCAGCATTGTTGAAACGAAAACAGACTCTATTGTGTGTCCTGACGATTTCGACATTGGTTAGGGTTTTCGAGCTAGTTTTTCCCCATTTCATTTCACCCAACTTTTGCTTGCTAATTTTTATATTTTGTTATTAAAGAGAGGTAGATAATTTCCTCTTCGCTACTAAGCTACATGGGCAAACAGCCACTGGCAAATTACAGTCCCATGCCAAAGAGAAAACTCTACTGGTTGAGAAAAATTATTGTCATGTAAAACACCTGTAGAGTGCCACAGGATCCAAAAGATCTACAAGATCAACAGGATCTACTATGCTTCCTACAGGGCAATTCCATTTCATATAAGCTTACAACCCCCTCCCGCCTCCCATTAATGAAGTACGGGGAGGTGGGGGGTGGGGGATGGGTTGTATATTAAATGAAATAGCCCACAGGACATTCACACTCCTGTTGGACTCTAATGTTGCTAAATTTGGGGACACGCACAATTTCGGAACATACTTCCAGAGGAGACGATCAATAACTCACCAAGCCAAAAAAACTAACAAAGAGGCAAACTGTCCTCGCTGCCTGCACTGATGAAGCAGAATACCTTGCTGACCTTGTTGTTGCCCTTGGTGCATCCTCGATAGTAAAAGAGATGGCAGCTGAACCATCTGTATTTCTTGAAAGCTGCGCATCATTAGCTTTCGAATTTTCGATACACTCATCCAATTCATCATTTTTGTCGTCCCAAGTGTTAACCATCTCCGCCTTTATAATTTCGTCCGTAGCTTGGTCCGCAGCTAACGATCACAGAAAGATTCTCAGTTACCGGCAAGATGTGGCACGATAAAAAGCGTGCCCCTCGCGAGTACCCTAAGGCGTGGCATTGAACTGGGGGAAATTCGTCAAAGGAAAAAGGAGATAGGTCCTCTTCATATCTATACGTGAGTATTTCTCTAAATCAAATACTTTCTCATTTATTATGACCAGTACATTTCTAGCAGTTTGTAGTTTGACCTCTTCGTTTATTTCCGACGCTTTTTGTCTTGACAGGGAATCCAAAGGGTTTCAGCACACTCATGTGCCCAAGTTAAACCACAGGTTACCCAAGCTACTTGGAAGCCGTCACATTGCGTAACAATTTTTTCTGACAAATGTAAGAGTTTGTTTGGGAAATGTAACGATCGTACACAACAGTTCGAAATATGTAAAAGGAACTTAATGAAGAACGACTTACTTCGTCTATACTTATGTTTCCGTGGCGTTTTGGGCCGTTTCAGAGTGATTCTAGCGAGTTTCAGGTTCATATGGTTTTCAACAGTTCCCAATTTATACCCCAGAGTTTCCTCTCCAACTCATCGACTCTCCATATATTGCGGAATGATACTTCCCATGGGAGTGAGTAATAACTGAAACATGCTGTCAACGGATGTTACAAGATATCCCTTAGTATGCGGTTTAATATTGTGTTCATATTTATTTTAGAGGCCATACAATTTGCGTTTAATGTTAAATAATGATTTATCCTGTCCAGTTCATTCCCTGATCGAGGTATACTGAAGAAAACGCCTCAGAAACATTAAACAAAAAGGGTTACAACCACTATAAGTTTTCCTTTATTCTACTCAAAAATCTTTCGGGCTTCTATTTCTTATGCAAAACAAAACCAAAACAGCAAGGAAGCACACATAACACTCTCACTCCACGGTATAATCACAGCTGTCCTTGGCTGCCACTGGCCAGGGGCGGAACCACACCGTTTTACGGAAATCGGTCAGATTTTTCATAAAGAAAAAACATTCCAAGTTGCAAAGCTTCATCCAAGGTAAATGGAACTGGCTAATATCCTGTCTGATTGACTTGAACCCAGTATTTATCCCAGATATTGCCCCCTTGGACCTGTTGAGCCAGACACATCAAGTCTGTGGATGGATTTGTTTTCTTTAGTGACTTGCAATTGTTTGCCATTTTCATATTTGAGGTCGATTTTTCGGATATCTCATGACAAGTGCTGAAAATAGCATTTCGGAGCCTTCAAATATGAACATTTTCTGGGGGAGGATACCCCCACACTCCCCTACTAGGGTCGTGCCTTCGGCACTCGCGATAATGCCCCTTCCGTTACAAAAACCTAGCTACCGCTCTGTATAGCATAATCAACCTTTCCAACTACCCGGGCCTGTCTGTGAAACAGCACCAAAATCCTTGTTCTGGGCCCCCACATGTGTACCAGGTTTTTGAGTATGGCCATGATTTTCCTTTAAAAAAGCCATTGTCGATTAGCCAATCAGGACCAATAAGGTTAAAGGGAGATGCATTTCCAGTCATTCGTTGAGGCCATTGGGGGTCCAGAACGAGGATATATATCTGCACTGCCTATGTCAGCAACATAGGCAGCCAATTCCTAAGAATTCCCAGAAAGCTGAGGATCTTTTTCAAAAGGGTCATTATAAAGTAACAAACATTGGGTACTATTGACGAACCAATCCCATAAGGACTTTTGATGGGTCTGTGACCCACTAGAACCACTTTTTTGGTTCTATTTACTACGCAGGCAAAGGTAAAAAAGCAACAACATTTTACAACGACACTAAAGGAGTGTAAGAAACAACACGGCTCCTGACAATTTCCAATTATACAAACTTTTGACCAGGGTCTTCGCTTTCTGCCCAATCCCCCCGGTATGTAGAAAACGAGGACCCCCTCAAAATAACTTGGAAACGGCTGGAAACTGCTTTTAACGACTTCTAGACACTAAAGGAGTGCAAGAAACAACACGGCTCCTGGCAATTTCCAGTTACATAAAATTTTGACCAGGGTCTTCGATTTCTACACAATCCCCCCGGTATGTAGAAAACGAAGACCCCCCTCAAAATCAGTGGTAGTGTCGTGAAATGTCGGCTGTTTTCTCAGGATAACAAACCCGACTAATTTTGAAGGAATGCAAATCACGTGACAGTTTCAGTTTTTAAAAACTTAATGGCCTTTGGACATACCCATTACCAACAAACACATAACTAAGCTGTTTTATCAGTCAATTTTTATTTCACTATGATCTAGCTAATTGTTGTCGGTAAAGCGATAGGGTCTAAAACAGTTTTTGGGTTTCAGTCGCTTCCGCTAACTTCTGGTTACAATTTGTGACAAAAAAGGGCAGATGGAAAAATTCTGGTTTTGGTACGTTTTTTCTGTATTACACTCAAACCAACAAGCTGTTCTAAAGCTCTGAATTGTAATGATATATTTCATAAAATAGTAATATATAATATATTTCTTAAATGGTCATTTCTTTGTCATATTCATCGAGTGATTCGTCATTATTGTTTTACCCTGGGTACAAGAGGTATTTTTTTGTTTCGTAATTCTTAATAGTTCGCGGCGAGTTCTTATCAAACCGTGCGCACGGTTTTTGTTTTTATTATCCTGGGTATTTTGAGAACGAACGTGGAAGTCAGGGTATTATATATTGTTCTTGTTGAAACGTTGAAAATTAACATGCTGAAACGACATTAGTAAAATAAACAAAATTAAGAAATAAAAGCTTGACAAAAATTGTATTACTTATTTTCAAAAAAATAATTATATAAATTTGTTTCTTAAATGGCCATTTCTTTGTCACAATCATTGTTCTTGTCCAAGTGTTGAAGAACTTCATCTGGTTGACCATCCCTTAGCTCTTCCCTTTTGCTCTTGCTTGGCTGAAACAGCATTCCAGCAAAGCTTCCTTTTCTCTTAAAGTACCGAGCAGCTGCCAAGATTGACAAAAACACCACAATCATCAAGACACTGATTACTAAAGCACAGATCATTAACGAGCATGGTCCCACAGTGTCCCCTATTGTGCTACCCACAGATAGTGGAATCAACATTCCACCTGTGCTTGATGTGACTAGAAAAAGAGATGCTGTCCTTCCTGATACAGTCACAAAATTCTCTGCCCAGCTTATGCCAGCTGGGAAGACTGAAGATGTTGAAACGCCAAAAATAACTGTTCCAACCCACAATTTTGTTGAGTCTGCGGCACTGCAATCACCATCTTTGATCTGTGAAATTAGTACAGCCGATCCCAACAGACAGCCAACCAAATCTAAACACAGCATCTTGGATGGTGGAAGGTATTTTGAGATGGGTACTGCTGCAAGCCGTGCAAATGCAAAGCTTCCCCAGAAGCCAGAATTTAAAAGTGCTGCCCCATCCTTGCTCATCTTTAAACTACTTGTGCTACCAAATGCGAAAATATATCCTCCATAGGCTTCCTCTAAGCCCACGTAAATCAGAAAGAACACAGAGAAGAGTGACAAAAAGGTGACTCTATACATCAAGCTACCCTGTGTGGTTTTCGGGGCATCCTCATTGTTTGTTTTTGTGTCCTGTAAGCTGCACGATTTGTTGAAAACAAAGACTAAGAATCCAATACCAGTGATTGCAAGAGGAAAAGCACAGATCCAGAAGGCCCATGTAACAGCAAAAGTATTTCCACTGGAACTGCTAAAGCACAAGTTATTTGAACTGTCTCCTATGCTATTATTACTGGCACAATATTGACTGCTGTTGGTATTGGCACAGTTATTTGTAGGGACAATGTTGTCTTGAAGGAATGGTTTAGCTATGAGTGGAGCTATGAAACTACCAAGTGCAAACAAAAAGTGAAGAGCTTGCATGTACGGTGGTGATTTCTCTCCCCAGACATTTAGCAAAAGTACATTTCCACCTGCAATAAAAAAAAAAGAAAAATGATGTAATATATTGAGAACATAAATAGTACAGAACAAGCATGGAACCATTGTCGACAGCTATTTGTTTCCTGCTAGACAAAACACAAGCAGCTTTAAACCACATTTTTGGAACCATAGGCGTACGGGAAATTTTTTGCCGGGGGGGGGGGCGGTAAACCATTTGCCCAAAAAAATATCGCAGGTTGCCCAAATTTTTGCGAAAGAGTCGGAAAGAAAGGAGGGCCGTATTACAATAACATAGGCCGTACTGACATATGAAGGTGGCTTGATACAGTTAGTTTTCAAGGTCAATACCAAGTTTGAGTATGAACTACGTCGCCATAAACAAGCATTTGGAAAAATTGCCACCACAGTTGTATTAAGATGAAAATTTGTCATGATCAGGGTTGCAATGACATCGGAGTTGTCATAGCAACGAAATGACGCCATCATCTATTTTACTTCAGCAATAATTCTCGGCATTGGGAACCTTACAAAGTCGTTCACAGGAGCTTTTTTCTCCAATACGGCCGCCTCGATGTTCGTGAAGTTTAAGCAAAATCTGTAAGAGCGCTAGCGTTATCGAGATATTTTAGGGTGAAGTTTTTATCGTAAGAAATACGGTAAGAAAAGGAAAATCTTGATGTTTGGCCGTTATCTGTAGAAAACGAAGCGCTTTTGACATGCAATTTAACCTCATAGTGGTTTTAATCTATTTAAAAACGTGTGTGAAAGACCCTGGAGACAGCTCTGCACCGATTGCTAGAAAGAAGGATTTGATTAGTGTGTATCAAGGCGCTCTTGTTAGCGGTTTTGCAAACATTTCGGTCTACTTTAAGTACCAAATTAGCGAATAATTTTAAACCTAACGATAGATTCTTTAAAAGAATTCAGATTCTTCTCGTAATTCAAACTGGAAATTAGTCAGCCATTTCTTCTCTTTCAGACCCATTGCTAATGCAATCTGCCATACCCTGTTCTTCCAGTGGAGATGATTCTAGAGAGTTATGCGAAAGTTTATTCTAATCAATTCACAACTGGAAATAACCCATTCCAGCTAGTGCAGTGCAGTACAGTGCCCAACAATAAAAAAACTACAAATATATAAATTACTTATGATACTAGGTAACCACTGTCTCGTGTGAATGTAACTGGATCATTGCGCCAACTTCAGGTTAATATTCAGGTCTTCAAAATAATCAAATAACCATGGAGACGTGTTTAAAAACTGGCTTTGCCCAAATTTTCTCTTGTTGCCCAAAAAAACTGAGTTGCCCAAAATTTGGGGGGGCTGCAGCCCCCCTCGCCCCCCCGGCCCGTACGCCTATGTTTGGAACAGCATGCAAACACCTTGTGCAGACCCTAAACTATGATATACTGATATGCACTGTATATCTTATTACCAAATTTGGGATCTGGATCAACATTTGTCAAAGGTTGGAAAGCCCTGCACATACTCAGTGATACATAAGTCAGTTGTGCAAACATCTATTTTTAACTCTATAACCAACCTGAGCCACAAGCTACTGGGGAAAATTAAATTCTATGAAGTCACCACCTTTACCCTAAGGAGGGGAGGCAGAATGGCTAAATAGTCAGCGTGATGGACTCATAATCCAGTGGCCCAGGCAGACTCGCAATCTGGCGCTCCTGGATTTGAGTCCCCACTCTGGCCACTTGCTGGATTTGTTCTTGGTTGTCCTGAGTTCAAATTCTCAGCCACACTTGTAAATAACCAAATGGTTGCCTCCTGCCAGTTGGGGTTTTTAATCCTGGCTGTTATATGTTCTATTTGGATTATTGGTTTCTAATTATTTAAGTGGAGTGCCTGTAAACTGATGGTTAGCTAATTAGCTAACTGCACTTACCACTATAAACAAACCTTCAAGTTTTTTTAAGCAATGGTGAAGAAATATTATGTAGTTCTAGTTTTTCATTGCAGTCCTAAAGTGTAACAGGTTCAAATGAAAACTACTCAGAGATCATTACATCATGTACTACTTATCATATATACTGTACATTTCAATACTGGACCGAATCCCATGATGAAAGCTCTCAAATAAAAGCTACTGACCAGTACTTTACTGTACCCGGCACTGGTTGTTACACTATACAAGACGGTTTTTACTTATGAGTCTGTATACAAAAACCTAAAGTGTTTGTGACTTTTCAATTAAAAGCTCAATATTGACCAGTATTTTACTGTTAATAGAACTTTACAACATGCTCCACAAGTTGATTTTTGAGTCTGTGGATTAAAAATCCAATGGTGTCACCATTTAAATGAAAGCTATAAAAAAACTTAGATGTGCTAGCTTCTCTTGTCGTCTTCTTTGCCTAGAATTTTTCATTAGATTACCACACTGGGAGTGAACTACATGTATGGGGTTATTGTAAGTTTAAACAGACTCTTGAAACATATAACCTAATAAAATTGATGGTAATTAATACAGCAAATAAAGTCAGCTCAAGTTTTGCTTACATGTATCAATCGCTCCAAGGCCTATCCCTAAAAGTGCTGACACGATAAGTAAACCAACCAGAGATGTAGCATATGGCAAAACTATCATCATGACAGTGCTCCAAACACAGGAAAGTGCCAAGACTCCATGGCCATTATACTTATCATACAACCAGCCGCCAATAATGCTTCCCACAAGGTAACCGACTGAGCGTGACGTAAACACATATGACATATTCTCTAGTTTGGTACTTGTGTGGCAGGCCAATTCTATCAGGGTAGGTCCAAAGATGGCCGCACATTTTCCCTGTAAATGAATTAATTGAAACAATAAGATGTAGCAGGGGCGGATCCAGGATTTTTTTAGGAGGGGGTGCACTCGTCTCTTGCTCTACTTCAACACCAATAAACCACATAGTTTTTTGTTTTTTTGCAGAATACCAGTTGTATTAGAAAACCGCAGGTCATCTCAGGGGGGGGGGGGTGCGCACCCCCTGCACCCTCCCCCTAGATCCGCCCCTGTGTAGAGCTTTACAGGTCACCTTAAATAACCGCTGAAGATGTTATCAAACTTGAGAGATGTTAATAGACTTTGCTGAAAAATTCAAGTGAGTGCAGCAAAGAGTTCAATACTGCTGAGACAGAGTTGAAGGAAAAAGGAAAATATGTGACTGCAAGACTCATAACAAATGCTTTGGAAATTGGATTAAAATTTCCTGAGACTCATAATTTTCGAGGTTAACCATTCTTTCATGGCAAAATAAGATGTTCAATAAAGAGGCTTTTCAATTCAGTAATCAAAAGAATTTTATCGCTGTGATGAAGTTCTAAATCTCCTTTTGCGATAGATCTCATGCAATAATTTTCATTCTTTTCAACTCCATCTTGGGCAAACTACCTTAAACCTTGCATCAGACATAATTTTTAACATCCAGAGAGAAATAAAAAAAGTTGACAGGACTGTTATATATGATACATTGATCATTATAGACCCATGAGGAGCAGTTAGTCAGGTCGATAGATAAGGGTAAAAACTCACTACTCTCAACCCAACTGACTGTCCCAAAGTCTTTGATGGTTTTTTTTAATGACATATGTCTGTAACTGAATCATAATGGCTTGTGTGTTCTGATACCGACATTGGATAGGGTTTTGCAAACAAGTTTTTCCCCATCTTAATTATTGTAAACACCAACAACAAAGTATACCAAAATTTTATATTTTGTTGTTGAAGGGAGGCAGATAATTTCTTCTTCGCCACTAAGCTACATGGGCAAACAGCCACTGACAAATCAGAGTCCCCTCCAATTCTATGGAATTATTAGTTCCAACTAAAAGAAAATAATTGTACCCTACAAGCAGAGGTTTCTATCTGGCATGGCTTTAAGAATTTTTGAAGTTATTCCATGGCCTGTCTCGCGTAGTTGGTTTGTTTAAATGCTAAAAGACATGAAAAACTCTGCTGGTAGAGAAATTCTTGGGTAAAACACCTGTAGAGTGCCTCTAAAAGATCAACAAGATCTACTATTATTTCCTACAGTGCAGTTCCATTTCATATACAACCCCCTCTTGCCTCCATTAATGAAGTACTTTGAATTGTCCTCACCCCTTGGAAAAAAGCTCACTTTCCCCCAAAGGTGAAAAACGCTCAGGAAAATACACTGATGAACATACCTCTCCCAGGAGAGTGTGGGGGAGGTGGGAGTGGGGGATGGGTTGTATATTAAATGAAATACCGGTAGCCCACTGGACGTTCACACTCCTGTTGGCCTCTAGTGTTGCTAAATTTGGGGACACGCACAATTTGGGAACATACTTTCAGAGAAGACGATCAATAACTCACCAAGCCAAAAAAAGAAACAAATAAACAAACAGTCCTCGCTGCCCGCACTGATGAAGCAGAATACCTTGCTGACTTTGTTGTTGCCCTTGGCGCATCTTCGTTAGTAAAAGAGATGGCAGCTGAACCATTTCTTGAAAGCTGCGCATCATTAGCTTTCGAATTTTCGATACACTCATCCAATTCATCATTTTTGTCGTCCCAAGTGTTAACCATCTCCGCCTTAATAATAACGAGCAAAGAAAGATTCTGAGTTAATTTTCGGAGTTACCGACAAGACGTGGCACGATACAAAGTGCGCCCCTCGCGAGTACCCTAAGGCGTGGCCATGAAAAGGGGGAAATTCGTCAAAGGAAAAAGGAGATAGGTCCTCTTATATCTATACATAAGTATTTCTCTAAATTAAATACTTTCTCATGTCATAAAATCCTTTCGATTCTTACGTTTTAGGGACAAAATAGGAGCAATTTTTAGGATCTCTATCCTCCCCTCCCCTGTTTTCAGATAGATCATGACAACCTCGTTCCCAGGGTCTCTCTTCATCCTGACCTAAGGCCGATTTTGAAGTCTTTTTTATTTCACTTTTATTTTTATTATTCTTTAAATTGCGACTGGTGACCAGTACACGTCTAGTAGTTTGTAGTTTGACCTCTTCGTTTATTTCCGACGCTTTTCGTCTTGACAGGGAATCCAAAGCCAAAGGGTTTCAGCCCCGGGGGGGGGCACTTGGGTATTTTTTGGGTGGGTATGTGCCGCCTGGGACTCCAAATTGGCACCCCGTTCTGGAAAAAATTTCCCCTAAAATTGATACCCCGTTCTAGAAATGGGCCAATTTTTTATACCCTGTTCTAGAATTCGCCCTAAAACTAACACCCCGTTCTAAAAATGGGCCAATTTTTTATACTCCGTTCTAAGGTGCAACAAGAGTACAACGGTTTGCTTGTTAACGCATTGAACCGTATGTTTAAAAGCAATCTGTCCTTGAATAATTTCACATGTCTGCTTACAAAAGTGGAGCTTTCGTGCGTTCGAAATATTATACCCCGTTCTAAAAAACGCCTCTGAAATGGATACCCCGTTCTAAATCAGGAGCTTCAAAATCACCACCCCTTTGGGCGGCACATACCCGTATAGGTAATCTATGGGAGTACCCCCCCCGGGGTTTCAGCACACTCACGTGCCTAAGTTAAACCACAGGTTACCCAAGCTACTTGGAAGCGGTCACATTGCGTAACAATTTTTTCTGACAAATATAAGAGTTTGTTTGTGAAATGTAACGATCGTACACAACAGTTTGAAATATGTGAAAGGAATTTAATGAAGAACGACTTACTTCGTCTATACGTTCTTATATTCGTTTCCGTGGCGTTTTGGGCCGTTTCAGAGTGATTCTAGCGAGTTTCAGGTTCATATGGTTTTTCCCTCCTCTCCAACTCATCGACTCTCCATCCCGGGGGGGGCACTTGGGTATTTTTTGGGTGGGTATGTGCCGCCCGGGACTCCAAATTGGCACCCCTTTCTAGAAAAAATTTCCCCTAAAATTGATACCCCGTTCTAGAAATAGGCCAATTTTTTATACCCCGTTCTAGAATTCGCCCTAAAACTAACACCCCGTTCTAGAAATGGGCCAATTTTTTATACTCCGTTCTAGGGTGCAACAAGAGTACAACGGTTTGCTTCTTAACGCACTGAACCGTACTTTAAAAGCAATCTGTCCTTGAATGCTTTCAAATAGCTACTTACAAAAGTGGAGAGCTTTCGTGCGTTCGAAATATTATACCCCGTTCTAGAAACCGCGTCTGAAATGGATACCCCGTTCTAAACCAGGAGCTTCAAAATCACGACCCCTTTGGGTGGCACATACCCGTATAGGTAATGTATGGGAGTACCCCCCCCCCCTCCCCCGGCTCTCCATATACTGCGGAATCATACTTCCCATGGAAGTGAGTAATAACTGAAACATGCTGTCAATGGATGTTACAAGATATCCCTTAGTATGCGGTTTAATATTGTCTTCATATTTATTTTAGAGGCCATACAATTTGCGTTTAAGATTAAATACTGATTTATCCTGTCCAGTTCATTCCCTGAGGTATACTGAAGAAAACGCGTCAGAAACATTAAACAAAAAGGTTTACAACCACTATAAGTTTTCCTTTATGCTACTCAAGAGTCTTTTTTAGGAAAATGTGCATTTTTCGGGCTTCTGTTTCTTAAGCAAAACAAAACCAAAACACCAAGGAAGCACACATCACACTCTCACTCCACGGTATAATCACAGCTGTCCTTAGCTGCCACTGGCCAGGCGCGGCTCCACACCGGTTGCCACCGTTTTACGGAAATCGGTCAGATTTTTCGTAACGAAAAAACATTCCAAGTTGCAAAGCTTCATCCAAGGTAAATGGAACTGGCTAATATCCTGTCTGAATGACTCAGAAACCCAGTATTGGTTCTAGTTCAGCACCAGCCCCCTGGACCTGTTGAGCCAGACACATCAAGTCTTTGGATGGATTAGTTTTCTTTAGACTCAGTTATTTTGATTATAGGGAATTGCAATTGTTTGCCATTTTGATATTCGAGGTCGATTTTTCGGAGACACATCTCATGACAAGTGCTGAAAATAGCATAAATTGGAGCCTTCAAATCTGAAAATTTTCTGGGGGAGAATACCCCCACACACCCCTACAAGGCTCGTGCCTTCAGCACTCGCAATAATGCCCCTCCCATTACAAAAAACCTAGCTATCATTCTGTATATATATCTAAGCATAATCAACCTTTTAAACAACTGGGCCTGGTTAAGTCTGTCTGTGAAACAGCACCAAAATCCTTGTTCTGGGCCCCCACCTGTGTACCAGGTTTTTGAGTATGGCCATGATTTTCCTTTAAAAAAGCCATTGTCGATTAGCCAATCAGGTTGAAGGGAAGTGCATATTTTCCAGTAATTTATTGAGGCCACTGGGGGTTCAGAACAAGGATGTATATATCTGCACTGCTTTGCAGATTTACTTATGTTTGCAACATAGGCAACTAATTCCTAAGAATTCCCAGAAAGCTGAGGATCTTTTTCAAAAGGGTCATTTTTATTTATAAAAGTAAAAAACATTGGGTCCTATTAAAGAACCAATCCCATGGGGACTTTTGATGGGTCTGTGGCCCACTAGAAACCCTTTTTTGGTTCTATTTACTAAGCAGGCAAAGGTAAAAAAGCAACCATATTTTACATCAATAACATGTGACAGCAATAACCACAGGTAACCCAAGGTTGAAATACAAGCATTGGCATTGCTGCACAATCACAGGTAGCCCAAGCTCAAAATGTGAGCATTGGCATTGTTGCATAACATTCAAACCTATGAAAATGAAAGGATTTTAATTTAAAAAAAAACAGCTTTGCCTTACCTTACTTAAAATGTGTGTTACATCTCTCCTGTGTGGTCCATGGGTCGATTTATTGCCGTTTTATGGGTTGTAATATATAAAGGAACAGAAAACCGGTTACATTACAATCCATAAAACAGCCATAAATCAGCCCATGGACCACACAATTTTCGGATCACTAAACTTTCAGCTAGGAAATCCGAACAGATGAACAATTTTTAGGGGATAAAAATATGCCTATATCTACCCTTCAAATACTAAAATACGTTCAACAATGCTATGTTTAAGTGGTTTTGAACTATATTCTCGATCGGTGCCCCTTTTTAAGGCTGTTTAAAGGTAGTCAAAGTTACACAGACAGGAGAGAAGTTGAAACAAGGATGCAGTGTCACCAGGGATAAAACTCGGGACCTTGTGCACGAAGGCCATGCACTAACCAACTGTGTCATTCTTGCTCATGCAACAAACCCAAGGTTTGTCCACACATGTTTAAGGAGCAACCATTGGCATCAGAGCTTTGAATACATGTATGCATGTATTTTTGGGGTGGGTAGAAAATGAAGACCTAAGACTTAAGACCCAAAAACAAAGACCCCCCTCAAAATCACTTATACACTATAAATATCTAGAAACGGGTATCTCGACCCTAGATGTGTAAGAAACATCAATATCTTCAATTATACAAACTTTTGACCAGGGTCCTCGTTTTCTACGTAATCCCCCCAGTGTGTAGAAAACAAAGACCCCCCTCAAAATCACATTATGTAGAAAGCAAAGACCCTGGTCAAAATTTTGTATAATTGAGAATCGTCAGGAGTCATGTTGTTTCTTACACTCCTTTAGTGTCTAGAAGTCGTTAAAAGTAGTTTCCAGCTGTTTCCAAGTGATTTTGAGGGGGGTCTTCGTTGGTCAAAATTTTGTATAATTGAAGATTATTGTTGTTTCCTACACATCTAAGGTCGAGATACCCAATTCTAGATATTTATAAGTGATTTTGAGAGGGGTCTTTGTTTTTGGGTCCTAGGTCTTAGGTCTTCGCTTTCTACCCACCCCGTATTTTTGCCTTAATGCATTCCGGAACACATTGCATCAAATCATCTCTAGTTCTTTGAACTGATTGATCCTGTAAATTTTGAGTGATCTTGTCCTTTGAGTTACTGCCAACACCATCTCGTTGTCGGTCCAATGTTTTTTCTCCTCCACGGAATTAACTATTCTCATATTTTGATCTCAATTCCCGTAGCTCATCACGCAGGTTTTTTATTTCATTACAAAGTTCTTGAACAGATTTCGCCTGACCTTCCATTACATGAAATTTCCGCATTCGTTCATCTAAAGCTTTTCTTGCCCTACCATTGGTCTTTGTATACTGCTTAGACACCTTGTAGGAGATTTTTAACAAGGCTACATCTATTTGTTTTCGAATAATTTGATCATCGCTGAAAGCAAAGAATTCACCAAATATGCATTTTTCCACGAAATCTGTGTACGTGTACCTTTTGGTGCCAGACGAGGCAAATGTAGGTGACAAGTCGTTTCCTTCTGCTGAGGAAAAACGTGCCTCTCCACCATGTTCGGTCAAAGAATTCTCACCGGAAGTGGCAGTAGAACTCACGAACCCTTCTTGAAAAACTTGGTGCACCTCTTTGAAAAAGGGGTAAGGAATTTCTAAAGTGAACAGAATCCTCCTCTCTTTTCGCTTCGTTTCATAACCTTTTTCTGGTCCAGTGACAATGATTGCCTCCTTGAAACGAGCGCAACATTGACTAAAAGCGTCCGACATTTTTTTTTTGACTTTGCAGGGAGACTATATGTTGGCTTGACATGAAGGTGTCAAACCTCCCTCCTCCGGAGACTCAGAGCTAGAGCGCGCGAAAAATCCACGTTGTGAGAACCTTTTTAGTATATTCTCAATAATTAACAATGATCTGCGAGACACTGACATATCACGATATTTTGCGGTAACCGAGTTCAATAATGTTTTTATCATTCGATCACAATATCTTCAGGAAGCGAAGCGATCTGCCATTTTCACGCATGATCAGAGCGATCGGAATCGAAGAAGGAGAAAAGTGTGGTTTCATTTACGTGATTTACGCCTAAGCAGGATGTTATTTGCAGTCAAACACAGTTGGCCGACATTGCGCATGAGCAGACAATTATTTGTAAGCAGTTATTTGCAGGTCAAGTGGTCGGCTTTCGGCCAATGAAGAATATTTCTGATTAGTGTTTACCAAATCAATGAACAGCAATTTTCGCGCGTTTTGGTTGGCTCCCATAACTCGGAATATCCTTAGCTATTCACTGTTTTGCGACCGGAGCCAAGATGGCGTCTCGTTTCGAGACATTTATTTGAGCAAGAGCCATGGCTTTTGATTTGAGCGATAAATGAAGCAGTCGTACAAAAAAAATACCAAGAAAGCGACGAACTTTTTTCTTGTGGGTGTTGACTGGTAGGTAGAAAATTATTTTCTTGCTAAATTTGCAACAAAATCATAAAAAATGATCCCAGGAACACAGTCAATTGAAACGTAAACAAACTTTTAACTAACTGACGTCTTTTATTTACAAAAATTTTTATTTTTATTTTTATCCAACTGATTTGATAAATACTAAACCAACTATCCCCCTCAGGGTCGTTTCAGAGCGCTAGATATATACCTCGACGCTTCGCGTCTCGGTATCACCACCAGTATTCACCTTCCCTTCGGGGGATAATTGTATGATATTTCTCCGTTTCTGATTGGCTTAAATCCCGTTTCATCAGTCAACAGATATTGATAAAAACAAAGTAAAAGGAATACCTCCTGAACATGATGTAGGGCAGGCAGGAGGCTACTGGTGCGAGTGAAATCAAACATTCAAATGCGCCATGTTGAAAAAAGTTTAAACTAAGAGCACTGTAAGTTTAGCTCGACAATTTAACGCTGGAGTATATTTGAAAACTGAACAGTGTGTTTGGCTTAAAGTTACCTCTATCTTTCTTCCTTGGACGTCTTTAAAAAAAACAATGCCAATAGTAAAAAATCTTTTCTCGGTGAGTTTAATTATTAACATTTATATTGTCGAAGGACTCGATCTTCCGCTTTATTTGGCAAAGAGTCTCGAATCCCTGCCAGACTGAATTTCTTTTTCCGTACAGTAAGTTATGAACCGCAAGGTTAACCAATCGCAGAGCGAAAACAGACTTAGCCGGCTTATTATAATGGACTTTATGTAACTAAAGTTGCTACTTTCGGAATGTTTTTGGAGGGTTTTTGAAACTCATGTCTTTAAACTAATGTCCCTTTTACATTCTCCAAACCACTAAACTGAGGCAGGTAGACTTTCTCGATTTTTGAAAGACAGAAAAGGATATGTATAAGGGTAAACACAATGCTTTTTCTATAAGCTGTAATTTGTATGAGATAATGCCATTTTTCTAATCCTTTTAGTCCGTCAGCTGATTTTGATGTACTTTTGGGTAGTTCTCCCACCTGGTCAAATTTCATAGTTTTATTTTAACGCACAAGATTTCTACCCCGGTGGTTTGTGTAAATGGTAGGCACCCCTGTGCTGTAGTCGTTTGAAAACTAGATAATGTGTCTGGCTTAAAGTCACTTCCATTTACCTTTCGTTTAGTCTCCCCGCAGACGTCCTTTGGGGAGAAATGAATGCGTGACGAACAAACCCCAAAGGACGTCTGCGGGGAGGCTACCTTTCGTTGGTCGATCTGTCACGGGACGTATATCCCTGATTTATGAAAAATATCATTAGTTAATGGACGTTCCACATATCTTTCTAGTGGTCTATAAAATGAAATAGATCTTTCGCCTGATTTAGCTAAATGTATTCTTTATAGAATAATCAAGTTAAACATAAAACCAGTAAACAACATCTGATTTGGAATATAAAAAGGTGAAGCATGAAGAATGATACTTAATTTGATTGCTGACAATTGTTTTATTATTAATGACAATTATTAATACACTGACATATATTATATCGTTGTAGGAAGCTTTTTAGGTCCTAGAACATTTTATCTGTTTACTAAAAAGTATGAAGTACGATAAATAATCCATTTACCAATAAACTTTTTATATAAAAGAATCTGAAATATTAAAAGTGTGCTTTTCCTGCTTCACGCACAGATCAGATCATGTGCACCATTCCTTAGTTGGTTTCTAACCAAGGGCATCTCCCATTTGTACCCCAATGTACCCCCATTTATGATTTTAGGACTGTGCGTAAGTTAGGAATTTTCCCCTTTCGTGTCTTCGTAAATAAATAAAGTTTTTGAGAGTGGGACATCTTGTCTCCAAACTTAATGCATGTCCCCCGGAAAATCTAGTATACGGTTTATTATTTGGGCGTCGCTCAAATAGAGTAATCGAGTTCGCTTGTTTTGATTCAAAGTTGCAATAGGCACGCAATATGTGCGAACGTAAACAGGCAAAGTAAACAGTACAAGCCAAGCGACGCAAATGTCTGCCGTGCGTTGTGTCACAACACAACAGTTATCTTCGTTACATACGACCCAGAGATAACGCACGGCAAACAAATCGGCAAAAGAAAATGAACGTTTTGAAAAAACAAAGTACACTGAGTGAAACAAACGATTTAATAATGAAAAATTTTCCCTTGGAAAATAAATCGTCCTCGCCGCACACGGTGTGAATGGTTTGGCTTATTGCCAAGAGTTTGACAAGATTTTTGCTCTCAGTTGTCGAGCGCCAAAGAATATGTCACGCAAAATTCCGTGATCTCGTGCATAAAATAATTAAGGGTAACATTGAATGATACATAATTTCATTGCATATTTTCGGAAAGGAGGAGATTTCTTAAAATCTTATTGAGCAAAATGACCTCGTTAACAAGTTGCATTCTTTCACAGTCTAACCGTAAAAGGGACAGAGACCAACATCTTCACGTGGAAACCGTGTTCTATTTTTAAAACCCTTAGGTTAATTAGATTAAGGGCCTGTTTACATGGAGTTGGGGAACCCCTCGTAGGTGAGGTAACCCGCTTAAGAGGGGTTAAATATTAACCCTCCTTTACATGCAATCTTACAACCCCGCCATCCCGAGGAGCACTTTCTCAAGATTATTGAATGGTCGCTTAGCACGTAAACAAGAAAAATGCTGGCAAACCACTTATTTTGGCGATTAATGCTCTTCTACACTCAAGTTGCTGCTCTTGCTGCAACCTTCAGTGCTGTTGCTTTCTATTGTTACCTTTAATAATGATGCAAAACTACCACCAAAGTGAATTTTACACGAATTTAGTATATCACGAATCAGACCGCGGCTAGGCGGGTTACCCGACTTTGAACGTTTACATGGCAAAATTTGACACCGACTGAGAGGGTTACCCAGTCTGGCAGACCGGGCTACCCGCCTTGGCGGGTCACTCCACCTATCATGTAAACATAGTCAAATTAAAACGAGAGATTATATGGACAGGCGGGTTACCCCACCTATCAGAGGGTTACCTCACCTACCTGGGGTTCCCCACCTCCATGTAAACAGGCCTTAAGTCGTATTCTCTCACACACGAACCTCGAAAGCGGCAAATTCTAAAGCTTTCACGTGCAAACTGCATGACAATACAACTCACAGTTAAGGGCCTGATCACATGACCTGGGAAAGCAATGCGCATGAACAGTGTGTTACCCGCTGTCCTGTTTCTTGCTTGGTTCATTAGCCGGGCCGCCAGCCAAGCGTGATTACTTGGAAAATTTCTACCCGGGATCTTGGGAAGGGTTGCAAACCTTACTGTTAGGAATTTTCACCACCAAAATGTTACATAAACAGTGTAAATCGTAAATTCGCTTTGCATGATTAGAAATTTTATTTATCCTATTAGCTATTTAACTATTAACAAGTCACGTGACCCTTTTCCCTTTATTTACCGATTCCTGTATAACGTAAACACACATAGAAGGCGAATTTTCAGAACATTTTTATAGCCTCTGAAATGTACCTAAGAGCACTTGTTGCTCTTTCATTATCCTTTCGTCCTTTTAGAGTAAATATTTTGATCGTTAATTCTCAATTATAAGTCATGTAACAAAAATTTGAGCTTCTAAAATGTCTCAAATTGCTATGGCCGTTAAGCTACATCAGTGGTCCAATTTTCAGGATCATTGATGGAAGCAAATCGTTCTAAATAGCATTTTATCAAAATATGCATATGTAATTAGATAGTCATGCCTTGAATGGCCTGAGCATAAAAAAAACCTCACACACGCGCAGTACATCGACGCCTAAATATACGCTCCCACATCGTCTTGTTTAGCTTGTTTTCTGAATTTGGAAGTTTCCTGTACGTGGCACTCAGGCAGAAATTTTCGAGCTATCACGGGCGACTGCAAATTAGCCGCCCCTATCAATTTTATCAGGGGTCATCTTGGCCGGGAAACTGGACTTCTTTTGACTCGATTTCGTTTCCGTAAGTGCGCACAAGACATCGTCTGTCCCCCATCTTGTTTATCATCGGGTTGGGGAGAGCTGGTATCGAGAATTGAGTCCAATATGCCATTCTGCGCGTGCGTATATCCCTAGTGAAGTGGCAATTTTACTCCAGAACTGAAGAAAAGCTTTTCAAAGAAATTTTAGGTTACAATTAAATTATATGATCATAACAAGTAGTTAATAGG
>CALNXK010000173.1:65000-70000 GCA_942486035.1 Porites lobata | reverse complement strand
TTCTTTCTGTTTGCGAAAAAGACCTCTGAGAGATGTTTTTCTGCAGTTGTAGCTGGGTAATCTCTATTCTTTAGGCGTGTTGAAAAAAATTCCTCATGTTCCCTTCAAAAGTGATTTCAGAGGAATTTGTTCTTAGAAGCCTTAAAGCTTCTCCTTTGATGAAGCCTTTTGTGACGCCTGGTGGGTGACACGAATAGAAATTTGTGTGTTGGAATTTCCCTGTAGGGTTGAAGTGTGTTCGCACCTCAAGGATAGAATCCTTGTTGAATCTGACACCATTGTACACTTTCGAGTTCAAAAATGTAGTTTCTGTTTCTGATATTTCAGCCCTGAATTTGATTGTAGGATGGAAGTTGTTTGCCTTTGGAAGGAATTCTTCTATTTCGTTTCTGCTTGTGTCCCATACTGATATGATGTCATCGATAAACCTTTCCAAAAGATGGGCTTAATGCTACTCTGTCTGAGTATTTCTTTTTCTTTTTTGGCCCTGAAGATGTTAGCAAAGGCTACGGCCATTTTCGTGCCCATGGCTGTTCCATGGGTTTGAAGATAATCTCTCTAGATCTCGTTAAATTGGAACGAGTTTTCTAGTACTATCAGACTGGGCATTTCGCTTAAAAACCTGGAAGGCACTAGAGGGTTTCCTTGGTGAAATTCTTCTTATGCATAGCATACAGTAGTAAAACCCTCTCGTTGTGGTATGTTTGTCTATAGGCTTGTGACGTCCATTGAAACAAGTATGGCACTTTTAGGCAGTTTAATCCTCTCGATGAAGTAAATAAAGTCTGTCGTATCTTTAAGATACGAAGCTTGGAGTTGTACTATTGGCTGAAAAAGGTGGTCAACAAATGCTGAGATCTGCTCTGTAGGTCCGGAACACCCTGAGATGATAGGTCTTCCGACAGGTGTCAGTTTGTGGATTTTAGTATAAGTGTGAAACACTGGGATTCGCGGAGGATCAGGCGTAAGGGAGAACCATTTAGCCGTCGTTTTATCAATGTGGCCTTCTGAGAGCAGTGTTTTAATGTTGTTGAGCTTTTTCGGTTGTAGTTTCAACCATTGGTTTGTCTAGAGGTCGGTAGTTATTTAAATCATTAAGCAGAACCTGACCTTCGTTTAGTTTGTCTTGTCTGCTCATCAATACGGTAGTGTTACCTTTATCAGATTTCTTAAGAATAATGCTTTTGTTAGGCGATAACTCTTTGAGAGTTTGGCGCTCTCCCATAGATATCTTATTTTTTGGCTTGTCAAATTCTATAATTGCGAGCTCTAATTTTACCTCCCCTAGGAAGGCCTCCGATTTACAGATGGCTGGACTGGTGATTCCCAGTCCGACTTAACATGAGAAGGATGAGGTTCGTTTTGCAATTGGGGAGGTGGTGGGGGTGGGGGACTGGGATAGGAAGCCAAACAGTAACAATTTCGAGCATCCGCACGATTTTTAGTGAGCATTAGAGCGATAATAAAACTGAGAAATGAATTATACGTGTGATGTCTGTACCATATACCGAATACCTAAAATTCAGGAAAAACTGAATACTTTATACCCGAATTTTGACCAAAAAATACCATATACCTGAATTAAAATGGCCTGGGATACCGTATACCCAAAACCCCTGGCCGGGCCTGAATCCTCTAGAAGCTCAGCCTGCAGGTACCCTTGGTTCTGCCGTTACCATCCACCAACCTCATTGAGTCAGCGAGCTTTGAAAGCAATACATCAGCACGCCCTAACAAATTTTAAAACGGCTTAGCCGTCTCCCGAATGCTTTGTAGTAGGCAAGCAAGCTTAATGAACTACTTTTTTTTTCTGATAATAATAACTACAATTTGGACTGTTGTAGCTGTCTGGTCAAGTTTCTCAGATAAACAGACTGGTCGATACAACAACAAACAACAAAGCAAGAAGAAGCTGATTAATACTCGTTTTGTACTTATTCACGTCAAAAACTAACGAGCAGTACAGACTCAAACGTTTGAAAAATTATACGAACGAAATAGAAGCACATGCATTTCGACAATATGTGCACTGCCATCTGATTAGAAAAATGCTGAACTGAACAATTACTTTAGGTCTTGCTACAGCGTTTTTCGGCGAGGCTGTAGCTATGAATACTTAAGAGCGAATGCACAGAAAAATCGAGCAAAATCGGCAAATCGTGGCCACAGCTCAAAACCTAACTTACCCTCATTTTCAGTCTGTAATAAGGTTTTAATGAGTTTATAACACTGCTGAGGTTTAAATTTCAAAATGCGGCCGAGTTTGGGAATTATTTGAGATTTTCGATTTCAACGGTCTGCGGGCCTAAAATTAGCCGCCGAACACGGCAATATAGCCTAGCGACAGAGAGGAGCTGACTTTCATAAACGAGCGAATATATTGGCAATCTTCCACTTAAATCTCAAAAAGCAGATATCTAACAATTTCTGAACAGCACATTTTTTAGATTTAGAGAATAAAATATCGACGAACCAGCAGAATTTTGAAGCGTAATTTGCATAATGCTTATAAATACAACAATTTACCGCTAAAACCAAAATCGAATTTTCTACATGAGGGAATTCTCCAAATCACCCCAAATCCCGATTACTACCCAAAGAGGTATAGTACTTCAACATTATCTGAAAGTTAGACTGGTGTTCTTGCGAACGCTTGTAAAATAGATTGATTATTTTGAGGTTATTTTGCCCCAAACAACCGCTAATTGACCCCAGGGTCAATTGAAACGTGCACGTCACCTTAGTTTTATGCATCGATTTGAGCTCGTTAAAAGGGAGAAACTAACAAGATTCTTTTAATATGTACCTGTTTTAATGAAATACACGCAATCTTCAAAAGGAGAGGCCGTTCAATGGGTAATTTCTGTTCTTGAGATCTTGTAGATTGCAGCATGGCGTCTGCGAGTGGACCTGAGTCTAGGTCTGTTTTCCCGTGACTGCGAAATCAGAATAACATCAAGAAATAATTCTCCCTCGAATCTTCGTAAGTGAATCAGCTTTGCAGTGCCTTACCTGAGATAAAAAGTGGCCCGAATAGCAAAACATTTCTAGCGCAATTTCGATCCTTTGTGGAACGCAGTGTATTGCTGAGCGAAAGGTGAGTAAACAAACGTGGGAAAGTACGTTACCTTTGATTGTGTGACCAGCCAGTAAACGATAGTCTCCAGCGAAAAATAGGATTCGCAAAAATCTTGCTGATGTATATTTAACAGTTTGTTACTATAAATTTACAGCTGGTTTGTCTAAAACTTCAAACAGTGCATATCTGTCCAAGAGTATAAGAATGTTTCGAAAGATCCGTCCCTAAATAACTGTGGGCTACTCCTTTTCCTCCATCACCGATGTGCACTTCCTTCCCACTGTCTTTTGCATGAGGCTTGTATGCCTTTTTAACTGTTATCGACACTTAAAACTGGCCGTTTAAGGCCTGGTTTAAGAACTTGACTGACTTAAAAAACCGTCGCGAACATGCGCTATTATTGTTTGACTTTGGAAGCTTTAAGCCCAAAATGATGGTGCAATCTCGAGAAATTTGCCCGAGTCTAATTATAAGACAGGGAACTGGTACTAAGAAAGGGACAGTCTCATTTAGCAACCCGTGGACAATCTGGGCATGCTTGCCTTCTGTCGCAGGGGCAACCGTTAAGGCCAGGTACGCCGCCCCCACCCGAGAGGATTGCATGGCATCCACCATTTCAGTCGCTTTTTCCACATTATGACCTTCAATTATAATTATAATGCGGGCCTTGATCGTTGCCACCTTACCAGAAGTCTAATCTTCGCACTGTTAGACCATGAGAATCTCTATTATTATTCCATAAATGCACCATTGACATTTTCTTGCTCAGCGTCCGGTAAACCGATACTCCGAAGCAAAAATAGCTTTACAGCGACTCTATCCAGGCCAGAACTCCTGATATCAACAAATATACCCCCCGCTAAAGAGGGCAAACGTTCCCCGAACTACTCACTTGACCCACCCCATCCCTTCGTTAAGAAAAACTACGCACTCAGTCCACTGGACAAAACGCGCTCGTGAATATACCAAACTATAGCCGTTCATCCTACAAGCAATCTCAGTTTCAGCAGGCGTGGCCACGTTTCCAGTTACTGTAAGATTAATTCAACACCTGCAACAGACACGGTAAATTAAATAGCAGCCACAACACCCTTCTTTGAAATCGTCAGGACGAGAAAGTTTATAAAAGACTTAACAGGTGTGCGCGGCGGTTTTCTTCCTTCCCTCCCATTGTAGCACTCAAATTCTGACCCTGATATTAATTCTAGTAGTAATCAATCGTTCCTGAGCCGATAGGCACAAGGATACCAGTTTCTTGCAAAATATGCTGTGACATCCGTTTGCTCATCCCCCTTTCTGCCTTCCGCCGCTGATTAGGTTTGGAACGAAACATGATACGTGAGGGGCGTGTCCGGCTAAGGGCAAGTGACTCTCGGTGGTGAAGACATATACTGAGCTTGTCAGTATTTCGTAGCCTGTACCACGTCGCGAAAATAGAACAAGCCAAAGAAAAATAAGACGCCTTTCTTTCCCCAGCTACCGCAGGTTTTTCGCATTACTTTTTACTGCACAACTGATTGTACCTTTTCGAGCCGGAGCGAACATGGACGCCCTTGGGGTTAAGTTTCCACTTCATTTTCGGCACCTGACTAAACGCAAGCGCTGACTTGTGCGCCTATGCTTCGTTTGCACTGAAGTAGCAGTATATGACCACGACAGACTTGCTGCTATCCTTGGTTTGAAACCGGGCAAGAACAATTTCTTGAAAAGAGCAAACTATTTCCTCCTTAGCAGGCATGGAGAACAACTACTAGGACTTATGCAATGCCATTGCTTAAGTCCTACTAGACTTGAAAAGAGAAAGCATGATGCTTTCTCTTTTTAATGATTTACGGCTAAACAGTACAATTTCATGTATCTTTTACGCAAAATTAAATACTTAGTTGTTTGCAGAATTGCATTTAACAACAAATTACAGAAA
>CALNXK010000173.1:37500-62500 GCA_942486035.1 Porites lobata | reverse complement strand
CACACGCATCTGTGGCAGTGTGGAGCAAGGTGGAGCAGAAGCCCCAGGGAAGGAGGAATCCCTGGTATTTAGCCTAAACGGGTATGTTTCGCTGAACAAGGTATACTTTTCAAGGTCTTGAGTCTTTAACAATGTATACAATTTCACTATTTAATTAGCGTCTTCAACAGGGTGTCTTTTTTAGTGGACTGGAAGCCTTTTAAAAAGGTGTGAAGGCTGACGATGAGCGGTCTACATTAATTTTTGTGGTACCAACAATATATTTTTTTAAAAAACTAATCCCGTGATGTTAGTTTGAAAAATTACCTAACTCGGTATGCAAAGCGAAATGAATCGTGATCATAAATTAAAATCTCTTGTCATAATAATAAGGCTGGGGAAATGGGCAATTTTTGTCTTAAACAGGGTCAGGTGCTTACGTCCACAAAGGCTACCAGGTCTTCGTTTTAGTCCACGGGTCTTCGTTTCATCAGTAGACTGTTCACAGTCCCCTTTTTTTTTTCATAAGATCGTTTAGATGTTATCGCGTCTTAAGGACCAATCATGATTTAAGTTGGAGGGGGGAGTGGAGGAGAAATTGTTTTTTATTCCAAATTTTTTCCAGACCCCCACTAATAGCACCCGTGTTTTTTAGGTACCCCCCCCCCCCTTCAATCATGTTAAAAGATTTAAGGGCCCCCCTTTCTTATACATAATACCCCAATGGTAATAACAAATAACATTTTCTTTACTTTACCGTTCACTGTCACTTCCGAATGTGCCAACTAACAACAGAGAAGCACTTCACACTAAACTGAGAAAGAGATTTCACCTAGAGCCTCTCAAACAGCTTATAGAGCAAGGATATATCAGTGATTGTGTTATAATTGAGATAAGACAAGCCATCGAAAGGTGAGACGCCGACAGGACCGCTTCAAGGAAGAAAGAAGATAATCAGCCAAAACTTACTGCTTTTTATATGAGTAGTACATGCTCTAATAGCAAAAAACTTGACGGTGACACAGACAGTGAGTCCACATCAACCTCATCTACAAATATTGATTCGGATAGTGAGATTGCATAACATGACTTTATGCATGTAATCATTTGTTAAAATGCCGATGAAATTGTTTCAGTGTTACACAATAATGGATGTTGTGTTGATGCACCTACTATTTGAGCATTAAATCTTTTTGTAAAAATGCTGATTAAATTGTTTTAGTATTACACAATATAGGACTTTGGGTGAAACTGAATCAAAATCAGGTCCTTTAATATTAAAACATCATGCTGCTCAGTAGGGATGCTACTTAAAAGAAACTTGAAGACCCCCCCCCCCCAGGTCATCTTTTGGCATTTTAAGGCCCCCATATTCCATCCAAAAAAATTGAAGGCCCCCAATTTCTCCTCCACCCCCCCCCCTTCAACTTAAATTATGACTGGTCCCTTACCGTCACAGCTATTTTGATTTTCAAATGTACCGAGGGGGCGGGCGTCGGGGCTAATAGCTCTAGGTGGGGGGGAAGGGGGGCGAGAAAAATAAAGGGACTGTAACAATAATAATAATAATACTGAATAAACTTGTAATACTGAAATAAACTTGTTGTTGTAATAACATCATAGCCTGCGTAGCTGGCGGTATTGTGTAGTAGTCGAGTGAGATTTGGCGGCGGAGCCGTTGTAATATGGTCGAGTGAGATTTGACGGCGGAGCCGTCATGAGCGGCGAAGCCGCAAGAAATACCGCCTGCCAGAGAACCACGATTTTTCCAATGCCGCCCACTTTTGTCACCTTAGCTGATCCCAATTAAATCAGCCAATCAAAGAGAAACCTGCAATTTGAAACTTCCGATTATTTTCGCGCGAGACAGTTTAGAAATAAGCGTTGACAAGCTAAACACGACTGCTAAGCTCGTGATAATGTGAAACGTGACCTTGTGAGTTTGCTTGAACAGAGGTTTTTTTATTTTCTCGGCTCTCGCGCGAAGGTTACTAGCACTACACAGTGCATGTATCATTCTAAACTTTGACTGAGTAAATATTTTTTGCCACACTAGTTTGATCTCAGATGCAGTTGTAAAGTGTTTTAATTTTCTTTGACCTTTGTTTCTTACGGCTAAATAAAGACAATTCCAGCGCTGTGAAGTTTAAAGACGCCATTTCGGCAATTTGGTCATTAATTATGCTCTTTTTAAAGGGGGAACCACAATCACGTACGTCTTTTCCAGTTTGCCATCTGCTCCCTTAATCGGGAAATATATGCGAAGGATCATCTAACATGATTGACATATGTATAGCCCTCGACCAATCCGTTTTTCCGCACACTGGTGTGCGGACTATTCAAAATACCGGGGTTTTCTGGCAGGCGGTATTTCAACCGCCTCGTCCCTACTCCCCTTTTTTGGAACACGGCTCCGCCAACAAAACTTTAATCTCGCACCCACACAATACCGCCAGCTACGCAGGCTAATAACATCAGTGCAGCTCGCGTTCACGGAGCGCGTTGTACCAACAACGCAGGCGTTTGATTGGTCATTAGACAATAGATGTTGATTTGTGTTGACAACGGTTTAGTTTAAGTTGCCGACACTGACAAGTCGTTGACAAGTCGACGTTTCCATAAAACGTACGCTTTCATACCATAAGGCACATCTTGCGCAAATACACGAAGGATTTTTAGTATTTTGATTAGAAAAATGTTTTCTCTGTGTATGTTTGCCGATTTTATTTCGAGGAATGGCCTAGAAACATTATAAAATCACTGTTTCGAAAGGGGATATTTGTAAACACGCGTAATAGATGCTAAATGTGTCTGGCATGTTTTTCATCACCAGCGGAGTTTCTTAATTAATGAATGGTAAAAGGCGTGAAATTCCTGTCATGCCTCCTGAACGCGAGCTGCAGTGATGTTATATATTTTTCTCACTTCCTCCCAAACCGCCCCCACCCCCTAAGTAGCTTTGACACTCATCCAAGATGGCAGCCCTTAACGCAAAGCGCTCGATCTCGATGATCTTACGGAAAATAGAGGACTGTGAACAGTCTATTTCATCAGTAAAGAAAATCCGTTTTACATCTAATTTTCAATATTACTTACAAAGTATATACTTACAACAAATGTACGCCCTAAATGTCGTAGCAGATTCTTTCTTACTTACAGATCAAGTGAAAAAGAGTATCTATTATTGAAATTTGACATATTAACAATCAGCTAGTAAACTTATAAAAAAAATCCAAAAACGTAATTTCTCATACTCTCTGATACAAAAGAGAGCTACAGTCGAAGCTCCCGTAAGCGACCAGTCAAAATGCAAAGACTTAGTGGTCGCTTAAAAGAATCCAACCACCGGGGGCCTCTTCCGAGAAGAGGTCCAGACACATCTACTTTGTGGAAGAAAATTAAATTGCATGCAATGTCTAAGTTGCGCCATGTGTAGTTCCATGCTGTTACTAAAGTTCTTCGTATATTCTTAGTAGCATAGTGCACACGGCGAACATAGAGATCAAAGAATGTGTCAGACCCAAAAAGTGGTCTGGTCGCTTACAGGAGGTGGTCGTTTATTGGGAAAATCTTGGTGTTTTAGATTGGCGGTCTCTTATGGGAGGTGGTCGCACATGGAGGTTCGACTGTAGTTAAGAAAAATATAACCTCGTGTATTCTAAATGGCACTTTCTGTAGTTTCGAGGTCAATGTCAGCGTTGTTAATGTCAAGCTGAACTCCTCTTAATCAATTCGGCTTCTGATCCATGACATAGTTTTAGCATATTACTCCCCTTTCATGATGGTGGTACCCAAGAGAGAATGAGCTTGTGGTACCTAAGGCATTTCTTTCCCATTACGCCAGTTGTGGTGAAGACCAAAGGTCTAAATGTTCCATCCTTAATGCCAAGAACTCTCCTTGAATACAGAGGCTTTTTCTCGTTGTCATGCATACGAGAAATCTGTTGCGGCGTTCAGGTGAAGGTCCTTATACGATTCAGCGTCTGGGTGACAGACCCTAACATAAAGGAATGCCGATCGTTGGAGCTCATAGAACCCACGTGCGTGGATATCCAATCAGGCGTCGTAGTCCACAGGTCTTCTAGTGTCCTTAGTCTTCGCTTTAGTCCCCTGGACTTTTCGTTTAGTGCAGGGGGCTTCCTGTCAGTCCATGGGTCTTCGTTTTAGTCTAGGGATCTTCGTTATAAGTCCACTTAAGTAGTATAGGGTGCATGCTTCGGCTCGACCCTTTTTTGCGGAGCAATGTCAATGGCTTGCGGAGAAAGACAAAAACGCCGATATAAAACGTCATAGCCTTTTGTCTTTATTTCATCAATAAAATGCGGGAAATCTCAGCAGTTTGTGAATAAAATACGGACGTCATTTGCAAATTTGAGGCGGTTTAACCCGTTGGAAAGGTGTTTTTAGTTCAGTGTTAGTTATCCAGGTCGATAAATGTCTTGCCTTTAATTGGTTAACTAAGCATTTAGAAAAGTATTCATTGATTGATTCATATCGTCGAAGGAATAAGTGCTCAGTCTCAGAACCAAACCAAAAAGGTGAAGAAGTGGATGAGGGGAGGTACAGTCCCTATCAAGAGCCACGTACAAGCAGAGGAAAAAGTAGAGAAATCAGACCAGAAAGCAAGCGACAAGATCTTACAAAGAACCCCCGTGGCTCATGCAAGAACCAAACACATTAAGATGTCTAACAAACGCCATCATTTTGTTTCCGAAGGACTACAAAGAGGAACAAACAATCTGAAGTATGTCTGTTTTGATGGGATAGTCGCAGATATTCTGATCCACTGGCAAAAAAAGTAAGCATTGTCAAAAAGCGAGGGTGTTGTTATTTATCACAGAGTAATTTTTACAATTGGTTTCAACGTTTACAGACGTAAAGAAGTGAACCGATATTTATTCAGACAATGAACTTGTACACTTATTCAGAGTATTTCATTTCGTTACTTCTTTTGAAGACTGTATGTTTCTGGTGCTTTTCGTTGTGGATTTCAAGCTCGCCGTTTTCATAGCAGAAAAAATGCTTAAGATAAAGGAGGATGAGGGAGGAGAATAAAAATAGAGGAGGAAAAAGAATTATACAAATAAGGAGGTAATAAAAAATGAGGAAGAAGAAGAAGAAATGTGGTGGTGTAAAGAAAACAATAAAAATGCGGTGGTGGTGGTGTAGCGAAATCCATAGAAATCTGGTGATAGCGGTGGAGGGAAACAATAGATATGTGGCAAAGTAAAAACGGAGGAGGGTAAGTAAGAACCTCTGTTTTGACTTGGAAAGACCTACAGTAGTTTCCCTTCGTCTTCATTAATATTCCCTATTAAGCTCCAAGAATCAATGAACAGAAACTGGAACATTTTGTTGGACAGTGAAAGCAGCAGGAAATAGAACTTGGATAATTAGGTTGCGATTCAGTTATAGAAGAGTAAGTACTTATTCGTTCGACATCACGAATCAGTCAATGGATCAGCTGATGGATACTTTTCTTAGTGCTTATTCAACCGATCAAAAAGAAATTGTAAATATGTTATCATCCACTCTCTTCAGGGCTCTCTTCACGAATCAGTCAATGGATCAGCTGATGGATACTTTTCTTAGTGCTTATTCAACCGATCAAAAAGAAATTGTAAATATGTTATCATCCACTCTCTCCAGGGCTTTTCAGGGAGAATTTACACTGGTTACAGGACTTTTGCCAGCAGTCTGATGCTGCTTATGGTGCAGTTTACATAGTAAGCAAGGCCATGCTTCCCTAATGTGAGTGTGAATTTGAGATAGGCCACCACACCGGGGACTCTTTACGAACAGTGAATGGGTCCCCAATAACGTCCCACAAAATTTAGTATATATGCAAGGGTAGTGTGACGTACGTAAGGTTTGTCTTCCATATCTGAGAAGACTACAAAGTCTAACCGCTTGCAGATGTCACTACAAAAGCAACACTTTCTCTTCAGTTATTTAGTTTAAAGACCCTAGGTGTAGAACCAGTCGGGGTTTGAACCAGGTTGAAGGAGATTGTCGTTTATTTCGTCATCGTTTACTAAGTCGTCGTTTCATGGACCTTTGATCTCGCTTTCCAGTCATCCTGAAGACTGTCATACTGTCAATGATCCAATTTATTTTGCATAGTTGCAGTTAATTTTACCTTTCCAGATTAAAAACGAAGATAACAAAATCACCTGAATATGACAAATAAAAAGAATCATTTTTTAAGCACAAGTTATGTTCATTTTTACAGGATACATTTTGTGGAATCTCTAATAATAACTATACAAGCATTGCTGAACAATCAAAAAACATGATTAAGAACAGCTATACTTCTCTTTTATATTTATTTACTTATTTACTTAATTTAAAAGGTAAATTTGAGATATTATATAACCTTTATTTTAAGAGGGTGAGACCAATTACTACTATGAAAAGTATTCTCCCCAGTGGCCCTCTAAAAACAAAATGGATAATAATAAATTACAACAATCATGATAAAAAGTCTATTAAAAATTCTAGAGATTTAAAAAATTGAGAGATATTAAAAACGGAAGTGAATACATTCAGGGTTTGAGCTAGGATTTGATCACTAGGGGACAATTTGTCCCCTTGGCTAAAATTTTGGGGGACATTTTCATTTTTAGGGGGACAGAAATTTGTACACCCTTCCTTGTTAGCAGGGCTTCTGATAGGTCTCGGACGAAAAAGTCAAATTTCGCGGGATTTTTAGGGACAAATTCGCGGAAAAATCGGCCGATTTCGCGGGACTTTTCGGGGCAAACTTCACCGAAAAGCAATCGGTAAAAAACGGCCGATTTTGTGGTTATTTTCAAGGCAAATTTCGCTAGAAATCGATCGGTTTTGCGCTGATCAGACCAGCCTTTTTAACGTTTTTCTAACAGAGGTCATCATTTGCTCTTTCAACAACAATACGCTCCAGAAATGAACCAATGGCAAAGCCTTTAACATGATGGCTAGTGCCCAGTTTTTCGCAACGTAATCTGTTTGCACGTTTCAGTGACGAAGTTCCAAGATAAATTTGCAAGTTTACGGCAAGTAAATATCCCCTATAGCTGAAATAAGTTTCAAATATGTTGTACAGACATGTATTTGATAAGATTTCTACCAAATTTCGCGGTATTTTTCGTGTTCTTGTGAATTTCGCGGCTCCGCGACCGCGCGAAAAATCAGAAGCCCTGTCTTAGATTTCCGACAAAAATAGCAGTAGAGCGTGACTGAAACGTAACTTTGGAATGAACTTTAAAGGTGCGATAAAATATACTTTCCACGTTCTGTTTCAGCTTGCAACTTCTGTACCGAAATAAATCTCTTCGTGTGTGCTTCCTTTTGAGTTTTTTCCCTAAATTTTGAAGGGGACAAATTGTCCCCTTGGCCGTTTTGTAAAGGGACAATTCCAATTGCAGTGCGGGATTGGCGCAATGGCGCGGTCTGGCTCAAACCCTGATACATTGGTAAAAAAGGGAATCCAATCTACAATGATATTTTAAAAAAGCACGGATTTTTTAAAAATCAGAATAACTTTTTAACTTTAAAATTGTCCACCGTATAGTTTGATTATTAGTCAGTGTTGTCTTCATTAAGCTAAAGGAGATGGTTGGTTCTAACTTAAGAGCATTTAGTTCTTCAATAGTGGAATAAAAGAATGTTCTCCTCATTGCTTCGCTGCTTCGGTTCTTGGTTTCGGTAAGCGGTATAATGTTTTTGTTCTGGTAGAATACTTGTGTTCAAACCGAAGTGAGTCCAAGATTGTAATTCCGGTGGTAATATTCCGGTGCTCTTCCATCTATAACTTTCTTTAAAAGAAAGAAAGATAGAAAGTGACAGAACTATGAAGTTCAAAATTAGCATATATTTTGAGCAAATAAAGTGAAAATAAAAAACAGAGACAGAATGAAACTTTCCATTTGAATGTGCTCCAACAAATTAAAACGTGATAAAAAATCACAAAAGTGAATAACCGACTAGTTTGCAAGGAAAAAAATTGTCCTCAGGGCTCGAAATTAACGCTCGCAAACTCGCAAAATGCGAGTGATTTTGATAATCTGCGAGTAAGAAAAATATCCACTAGCAAACGATTGCGAGTTACAATTATCCATGTCTCCCAAACAAAGGGAAATAAATTGCTTGTGGTCTCACCAGTTTGCTAGTCGAAAAAAATCTTACTAGCAAAACTTTGCAAGTGCACTAAAAAGATAACTTCGAGCCCTGGTCCTCATCCACAAAATTAACCTGCTAGACAAATCTAGTGACACACACATTGTTAAACCCTCTATTTTTGAATAACTATACCAACTTGGGCATTTACCATTAACACAGGCTCAAAATCAATGGGAGGCTTTAGGTTTCATAAGATAACATAATGCAGGGAAAAGCTAACATTCCACAATGAAATGAAAAATTGAACATGCAGTGCAATAATACCTGTACATACGTTATTGTTTGTATTAAATAACATCTCTTCACAAAATAAATCTATCAAATGGTTACATTTTTATCACCATTATTGAAAAACTCTTCATTATTTTGTTCCAAGAGCTCAAGAACTTCATCCGGTTGACGTCCTTTTCGTCCTTCCTCTTGTTTCTGACTCCGCTGATACAGCATTCCAGCAAAGGCACTGTTGCGCTTAAAGTACCGACCAGTTGCCCAGATTAACAGGAATGTGACAACTGTCAAGATACTGATTACAAAAGCACAGGCCATTAATGAGCATGGTCCCACCTTGTTCCCTATCGTACTACCCACAGCCAGCGGAATCAGCATCTCACCACAGCTGGAGGCCACCACAAGAACAGATGCTGTCCTTCCTGATACAGTTAAAAAGTATTCTACCCAGCTCAAAGCAGCAGGGAAGACTGACGCCATTGAAACTCCCAAAATAACTGTCCCCACCCACAGCTTTGTCGAGTCTGCAGCACAACAGTCGCCATTCTTAATCTGTGAAATAAGTACTACTGATCCTAACACACAGCCCATTATGTCCAGAAACAGTATCTTTGATGGTCTGAAGTACCTTGAGATGGGTACTGCTGCAAGCCGTGCCAATGCGAAGCTTCCCCAGAAACCAGATGTTACAAATGCCGAACTGTCCTTGCTCAATGTTACATTACTTGTGTAACCATAGGTAAAGATGTATCCGGCGTAAGCAACCTCAAGACCCACATAAAGCAGAAGGAAAACAGAAAATAGTGACAGAATGGTGACTCTGTACATCAAGCTACCCTGTTTGGTCTTTGGAGCATCCTCATCCTTGGTATCCTTGTCCTGTAAGCTGCAGGATTTGATGAAAACAAAGACTAAGAATCCAACACCAGCAATAGCAAGAGGAATTGAGCTGATCCAGTATGCCCATATCACAGGAAAGGTACTGCCATCTGTTTCTTTGAAGGTGGCGCTGAAACAGTAACAGCTGGTGTTTAATGTCTTGTTACTTAAACACTGACTGCTGTTGCTGCAGCAAGCCCATGTCCCATTGCTACTGTCATTGCCAGTCCTATTGGTATCATTTTTTGCAGGGTAGGTACTCTCTTGAAGGAATGGTTGAACTATGAGCGGAGCGAAAAATGCACCAAGGGCAAACACAAAGTGGAGAATTTGCACATATGGCCGTGATTTCTTGCCCCATGTACTTAGTAGAAGTACATTTCCACCTGAAATAAAATAAAAAATGAAACAAATATTATTATTGTCCACAGCTAAGAACAGTCATTGACATGGCAGCACATTACATCTAATAGTGCACTAGACTACCAATGATTTTGTTACAAATAGTTACGGCAAATCCTGAGACTCAACTTGACAGAAGTCATGAGTCCCTTTCCAAAACCATTGAGTCCTAGTTAGAAAAACAACAAGTCACCGCAAGTCTTAATGTAACCACACAGTTAGTCTAAGGACAGACTCCAAAACTCTGTATCACAGTTTACTGATTAGAAATAAAAATATACTCCTTCTATTGTCAAGTACAACAAAAACTAAAAGAAATATGAGATGTTAAACGACATCCACAAGAACATCCACAGAAGTCACGCACACAGGATATTCTACAATTTTAAACATCTTGAGATCGATCAATCGATCTTTAATTGCACTCTACTGGATGCATGCACACCACAAATTATTTTGCCACTTTGGGAATTCTTATACATCAGGGAAGCAGGACGCAGAGGTAACAAAATCACTGACTACAGTACACTTACATTGCATTCTAGCCTGTTCCAGGCGTTCAGATAGTGGGGAGCGGTGCGAAGTAAAAAGGAGCGTGAAAAAAATAAAAGCGAGGGAGGGGGAGAGGTGAGAGAGGGAACCTCTCTCCCCAGTCCCCCTCTACTTTTTATCGCTATCTTTACTTCACACCGCTCTCCACTATCTGAACACTTGGAACAGGCTAATTGCATTCTTAAGTCAGCACAAAGGCAACTCCGAAATAACTTTGTTTGAAACTCTTCATAAGGGCATTCACTAATAAATTATTTCAAGTTGTTCGATAAAATAAAATACACACAAGACAACTGGAAATCAAGCAGCTCTGGATTCCTTTGTGTTTCATTTTACTTCTATTTTCCTATAAATGAAGCCACAGTTAGGTTCCTTGTAGCCAGGGGAAATCCCCAGCATCCGGCCCTTAATAACAGCACTGCCTCATGTAAACCCAAAGGCAAGGGTGACTCGGTCAGCCAAAGGCTTGTATTTAAAAGGGTTAAATTATCTTTAAGTGACAATTAAAACACCATTTTTGCTCTGCTCATATGAAATAAAATTCAGCTTTTTAAAACGCACATAAACACATGCATGTTACTGTGCATGTCTAACACAATTCTAAATAAACCAAAAACTGCTTTAACAGCTCCTCAAACCTAATTTTAAAACAATTATGAATTATATAATCACTTTCCACTTAGCCTTGACAACAGTTCTTGTTATGCTAAGGTCAAGTTCACAAAATTTATGTATAACTACAATGGTGTGGTTCACTTTTATCCTCGCTTTAAATTTAATTTTCCTTTGTTTTGGGGTATGGTAATTATGTATGATTATGAGTTTGAAACAAAGGAAAATAAAATTTGTACCAAGGATAAAACTAAACCACAACAACAATACTGTAGTTTTATACCCACATTATTGCTCCATATATATGTCCTAACACTGATACAGTGAAACCTCTATTAAGCGGATACCTTCCAGACCTTCCCAAGTGCCTGCTTAATAGAGGGTGTCCGCTTAATAGACGTTGTAAAAATTGCGCAATGTTTGTTAACGATCAACATTCAATGGTTACCCTGTACTGTGATAAAGTTGCATGTTGTTAAAGAATCTATCCAGTCGATATCCAGAGTTCAAGTTCATTACCTTTCATTACCATCTTTTATTTTGTTTGTAAATGCAAAAACATTAACTGACTTCAGTCGGTATTTCAATGACGTAATCCAATACTACTATTGTCAATTCAGTCCGGTGCCCACTTAATAGAGGTTTTTAATAATAGAAATTAGCCAAATACAACCAGAAACTCATAAGGGGTTGAAACGTGTAACTCGCGTTCAATGCTCGTGAATATTCACTTTTACCATATTTGGAAACCTTAGTGACAGATATCCATTTTCAACAAATGGCTGGCGCGCGATCACCATGCAGATGTTTTAAGACAAGAGTTCTGCATTTCAAGGTTAATAATACACCGTTAAAAGACAAAAAATGGAAAGAGAAAGTTCAAAAGAATGCTCAGCTTTCTTTTTGTGGAGGAAGGGAAGCTTTTCATCAAGAAATTGTCCTTCGAGGAATTCAACCCTGTTTTCTTCACGACGGAGCGCATGGTCTGTTTTGAAATGCAACCAAGGCAATGAAGTTTTTGCTGAATTTTCAGGTACATTTCGCACTCTATGGCCAAGACAATTACTTTTTTGAAAGGGAATTTATGTATTTTTAAATTTTTCTCTTCAACGCTAAAGAAAGATTACAAATGTGCCCCGATTTGAGATGGATTTTGTGTTGGATTTTGCCATGTGCTTAGCCGATTTCACTTGAGTGAACGGATCCACGATCCAGATAGTGTTTTCCGAATTGCTTTTAAGGATTAACTTTTTGGATTTTGAATAAAAATTTTCCAGAAACGGCTTCTCTGTCTATTGTTTTGAGTTTGTTCATTCATAAAATTAGCTCAAAACACGATCGTGACTACAACATCCAAGCTAAATTAAAGCTTAAACGCTTCTCACATTCTTTACATGCATCACTTTTTGTGAAGATGTCAGGTTCAGGTTTTGGACACTTTTCGATACACAGCTAATTAATAATATTCGAAAATATTTTTTACTGTTTATTCTAGACTTTTAATGTAAGAATTTAAAAAGCCTATTTGCAGTATAAGTTTACTGCGTAGAGGGTCAACTAGGCATCGTTTTTTGAAGTGACAACTTCATGAAGTTGTAAGGACGTCAGTGGGTTTCATAATGTTATGTTTGGCCTGGGTGGTAAGGCAATAATATCCTGCTCAGTGTTTCAGTAAGATTCCTGGTTTCAACCTTTGAAAGCTTTCTCGGCTTTCGGGAGTTTTTCCCCCGTTTGTTGGCCATTTTTTTCAAGCGGGCACGGGAACATGAAGTAAAATAGGTTACGTTGTTTACGAAGTTTGATTGGTCAGTTATCTCTTCTTCTCGTTCCAAATATGGTACTTTCGAAAATGAATAATCACGAGCATCGGACAAAGCAAACATATGAGAGTTACACGTTTCAACCCCTTATGAGTTTCTGATACAACTTATTTTAGTGTCTGCGTCGGCTTAATAGAGGTGTGCACTGAACAGGGGTTTGTTATAAAGGGAAATATAAGATGTTAATCTCGGGACCCAGCTTAGTGTCTGCTTAATAGAGGGTGCCCGCTTAACTGGGGGTCCGCTTAATAGAGGTTTCACTGTATTACATCTAAATAACTGGAGTGTGAATTCATTGTCTCCTGTATGTAAGTACCTGTATTGAGGAAATATAAGACATTAATTTCGGGACCCAGCTTAATGTCTACTTAATAGGAGGTGCCTGCTTAATTGCTGGTCCGCTTAAGGTGATTCCATAGTAAAAGAACCTAACATAGATTGTAGCTAAAACTTGGTACACTGATGTAACAAGTCAAGAAGATGATAAAAAAGTAATAAAAAGTGGGGGTCACCGTGCTCGTTTTGACGTCACAATGCTGACAAATACGGCTATTTATGACCCTTTTACAAAAACCGCGGGCAGCCCAAAACTAGACAAAAAGGAAAGATTTTTTCGATGATGCATGTGGCATCACACAGAATTTGACTTTAATGTATTGTTTATCCACTTACGTACCAGAAAAATGCCTTTTAATGCCCTTGTTTTTAGTTTACGCTCCAAAGCAGAATTAAATTGGCGCGAGCTTTTCGACCTGTGATGGCTCAATCCGTACAATTTAGTAAAATTGCCAAAAAACTGAACATAGATTTGTGCCAATTTTTTTCTCATCAAAAGGAAGCACTGTCCTTATTAAAATCATGACATAAAAAATGGGGGTCACCATACTCGTTTTTGCGGTAGAGCTGCAGAAAGTGCGCACCAAACGCATTTTCTCCGATTTTTGAGAGAGGACTGGGGCGAGTTTCAAAATAGAATGTATGTGAAAGGGGGAAGAAAGTATTAAAAAATCCGTTTTTACAGAATTTACATCGAGATATCTCATTTAGGATACAATGCGATAAAGAAAGTGTTTAAATGGAAATCAAATTGAGTAAGCACAAGTTAACCCATTCGCTCCTGGAGATTCTGCCCAAAAACGCGTTTTGAAGCTAGTCGAGTGGTTTTCTGGTCACTGTCGTGCTATAAAGAGCTAAAACTTACCACAAACCAGTTTACAGGTTGTACACTTGGCGGCCTTCTGATCCAGATGCAAAATATCAGCTTGCGAAATTCGGGCATGCGCAGAAAGCAAAATTTCGACACATCAAGTGACACATCAGTCTTGACTTTTACTTTTCGCTTACTCTCCTCCCTACTTTTTTCGCTTTTCTTGCCTCATTTTTTTTCTCTTGCTGGGCATTTAGTAGGCTTCATTTTGGTGGGAAGAGTTTTTAGGAAAGCTTTTAGGATCTTAGGATTAGGTGAAAGGAAAGGTAGGTGGGTAATGGAACAAGATTTTCATGGAGATTTTCAGGTCCTTGTCACGTGGTTTTTTGCTTCTTTCTCCGGTGTTCTTGACTGAATTGTGCTCATTCTGGTATGGTTTGAAAGATCTCTTCACTCTGCACAAGTTAGCAAAGAAAGTTGTCCTTGACCGTTAAAACTGATGACGTCACAAAGGGTAGAAAGGACCTGGATCCGCACGGGCGGTTACGGGTGGTTCAGGGGCGAATGGGTTAAACATCCACTATCGAGGTTCTCCGAGAGGAGGTCGAACTCAGCGACACGCGTACTGCTTACGTTATGCACATTCCCAACACATTGAGTCTCACCTTGGCAAGAAACAACAGCAAGCAAAAATTCCAATAGCGTTTCTCTTGAGTCAACTTCATTTTAATAATATTACTTCACATGCTGTCGGCCATCTTGTTATGCGCAGTAAGAGATGCGCAGTGCAAAACTAGGGAATCACCTTAATAGAGGTTTCACTGTATTACATCTAAATAAAAGGAGTGTGAATTCAATGTCTGCTATATGTACGTACCTGTATTGAGAGAACCAAGGCCCACTCCCAACAACACAGTAACAATAACCAATCCTGACAGAGATGTGACATATGGCAAAACCATCATCATTAGAGTGCCCCACACACAGGACAGTGCTAACACGACATGGCCATTATACTTGTCATAAAACCATCCACCAATAATGCTACCTGTGAGGTAACCAAATGCACGTGAGGTGAACACATATGACATCTGCTCCAATTTGGTGGAGGTGTGGCACATCAGCTCCAAAAGTGTAGGCCCGAGGATGGCCACACATGATCCCTATGAGATATTGATTATTGTATGAGGTTCATTGTAATAGTTATTATTACAGAGCTCAAGCAAAAACATTTTTGAGAGACACAAGTCAACTGGAAGTGTAAACGTTTTGCATTCTTGAGCATGAAAAAACACATTAACCTGACAAAGTGTAGCAGATGTCTATCTCATTGATTGTGATTCTAGCACAAAATGGTAGTATCTAGAAATAATTATCTGTTATATTTATATTCCTTACTAAGCAATGGCCAGAGACCTAAGTAGATTATAATTTTGTTATAATTAATTTTGGATTAGGTGTGGAAAACTATTAGGGAGGTGGCTATATTTCTCTGTACTTGTTTGGTGCCCATTTTAGCAATCAAAAATGCTTTTGGGGATAAATTTCAATGGCAAAAGTACAGCTTCAAGGAGAAATGGAAGCAATTTGGACCATAAGCCCCAAAATAAGAGTGGAAATTGAAGTAAAGATACAATCGTAGATCGGCTGACTTTTATTGGCTTTGTTGGCCATAATTATCATGATCTTCAAATGTGATAAAATTTGTTTTTAAGTTTGGTTTTTTACTTTTAACACCCTGCTCAATTTTTCATCCAGTTTTAAACAGTGTTTTCTACCCACGGGGTGTGTACTCCCTTTTATGGCAGATACGGGAATGTGCCGCTGGAAGGGGTATGGTTTTTGTCCTCTCTGTCCTAAACAGGGTACATAGTTTCGCGCAAGTTTGTCCTTAACAGGGTATATAAATTCATGTGAGTCCTGTCCTAAACCCGGCATGATTAATTTGATTTGCTAGATGAAATTTGTTTGTACTCCAAGTAAGAAAGTAATGATTAGAATGTACATTTGCTGCTGATAAATGGATTTAAATGAAGACGGCATGCTTTTTGTCCTTTGTCCTAAACAGGGCATGTATTTTAGGATTTTTGTCTTCAAAGACAAAAAAATCCTAAAATAAAAACAGGGTGAGGGTTTTGAACTACTATACCTAAGTATTGGTACAGAGACCAGCATCCCTTCCCCCGCCGCCCCACCCCCACTTGGGGTTTTCTGCAGAATATACACTGTGCGAAAATTATTTTTGGACTTTTCCTCACATGGCCTAATGGTATATACATTTTTTTCCTTCCAAGCACACAACCTCAGATTCAAATTTCTGTTGAGTAAATATATGTTCTTTTATTTCTTATTTTTCTCTTTAAACTTTTCTCCTTATTCCTGATTCTCAGAACTGATTTAATTTTTACTCCTGTTCGACCTTTTGATAGGACAGAACAGAATGGAAAAAGAGACACTCTGTAAAAAGAGGTGTCTCAATATGTATACATGTTAGACGTGTTCGTGAATAGCGGTTTTCGCTGAGTAGCAGCTGTCAGTGGCAGATCACTGATTTTCAGTTTTCTTGACAATGTGGCCTTCTGAATTCCTCCTACAAGAACCCTAGTAACGAGGCTTCTGGTTAACTCTAAAACAGTCCTAGCCGTCCATGAGCCTGTTATCACTTTTTTGGTTGTTTATATGTCACTTAAGCTTAATATACGCAAATATTGTTAACTAAAAACTTACAGCTTTGCTGCAACTTACCAATCCGAAGAAACAAACGTAAAGGCAAACTGTTTTAGCTGCTCGTACAGATGAAGAAGAATACCTTGGTACACCTTTGCTTGCTGAAACACCAGACGCGGTGGCTTCACCATTTACATTCCTTGAAAGATTTGCACCATTCGCTTTCGACTTTTGAAGATACTCAACCATTTCGTCATCTTCGTCGTCCCAAGCGCGGAGAATCTCCGCCATTTCGTCTGAGCTGGCTTGCTGATGCGAACTTCTTGCGCTCCTTTGAACAGTCGACCATCCAGCCATCTTGCAGAATAAAAAATGTGCTTTGCTTCAGTTCACGTTTCCGAAATTCGACGTTGCAGATTAAGAAACAAAATCGCGCTGAATTCCCTTCATCCCAGCTGAATGTTTGTAAACAGCGGGATCACTCACTGCGCGTGCTGTCACCTGGTCAAAAGGGGCTCTCCTTTCCAAGGGTACCTTAGTAGAAGGTATCTGAAAAATGAAATAGAAACCGGACGAAAATGACGAATTTTCGGCACTTATGTGACATCGATATTAAAATATCCTTAAATTTATTTTATGTGATTAAATTTTTTCAAATTCTATCCCTGAAAGATAAAATTAGAATACAATGAATATTTCTACCCTCCCCTCCCTACTGTAAGAGCCATCAGCCTTTGATCAACAGGAAAACCGCGGGAGATATCCCAGGCTATCTCGTATTTCAAAATGGCGGCACTGTCTGTCTCGCAGCTTTCAATGTCATGGATGGCGCTTTTGTCGTATCTGGATAAATCAGGTTTGAAGAATGGACTGGCCCTTTTAGGTAAGCGATCGAATACTGATTTTATCATCTTTAAAGGGAAAAATTCTTGTCCGGAACGGGAGTTACTGTTAATCACCAAGCTGCTATCGTCTCCAGTTGCCCTTGTAGGTCTATCTCCCATTCGGATTCTTGACTGAACAAGCTTATTGAAGTAGACTAGAAATACGTGTCTCGCAAAATCTCGTGAATTCGGTGTGAACAGTGTCACTAGTCTCTTATGCGGTCGTTTTTTGTATGAATAGTGTCACTCAGAGAACAATGGACTCTTGTAAAACTTTGAAAGCTTTGAACCCAGGAGTCATTTCAAAAGGTTGAGTTTGATCGTCCGGGTGAACGTAGTCCTGAATAGGACTGTTGTTGTTGACAGTGACTGACGTTTCGACAACCTGTGCGGTAGTCATCTTCAGAGTCATCAACTGACGTGACACAACTCACTTTGACTCTGAAGATGACTACCACACAGGTTGTCGAAACGTCAGTCACTGTCAACAACAACAGTCCTATTCAGGACTACGTTCACCCGGACGATCAAACTCAACCTTTTGGGACTCTTGTAAATTCAACTTATTTGAAGTCTACCCAGTTATTAAACCTGGTGGGTTCATACTCTGCATTGTTATTAAATTACCTGCAAATAAGTGGAAGGGTAATCTAAACTAACCAATTTTACAATTCTGTTTTGCCAGAAGTCTTGACCTTTGAATCCTGGGGGGGAGGGGGTACTCCCCTATAAAAGTGTCAGGGTTGCTCGTCGGAAAATTTCGAGAACACCCCCTTAAAGGTACGAGAATCTTGTTTTTATGAGTTTGTCCCAAATTCATTTCCACCCCTATACAGAGGTACCAATTCAACAGCAACAAATTATATAACTGCAGTCTCGGTCAAAATGGTTGGGACACTTTGGGGTCTCCTTGTCCCCTCAATGTTGGTGTACAAGATTTGGTGACCAAACCGCGATAAACAACTTTGATAGGGACGAGGGTGTTGTGACCGATCTGGTCGGCAAATAATGGAAGATTACAACGGATTCAACCTTGGACGATGGCTTTATTTCGCCTACACGACTCGTGGCTCCTGATTCTATAGTCAGGCGTTACAATGTCCTACCGAGAGGGAGTCTGGGTCCTAATACACAACATCCCTCCCCATTTAGATAGAAAACAATAACATTTGGCAGAAGTAGAAACAAAATAATAATTGGTCCAATAAACATAAACATGGACTAGCAACAATGTCAACAATGTCTGTGAGAATTCAGTGTCTCTAAAGTTTAAGTACAATAGTCTTTGAGATAACTTGGGGCCACTCTGTGTCTCTGGGACCTCCTAAGTGGAACTTCAGGCTCAATAACATTTGGTTCGGTATCACCACACTCTGCTGCGGGTCAGTTTATCCTGCTTGTGGGGCTCCCGGTCACCACCACTTCCGGTACACTTGGTGTATCATCATGTGTATCACCATTCTCTAGCAGTTTCTTTACATGAGATGTATTATGGGAGTATTGGGCTCCTCCTGGAGATTGCACGATCAAGCTGTTCCGTGCTTGTTTACCACAGTATACGGACTTGGTTCAAAACGGGTTGTGAGCTTATTTTTCCTCTCTTGTTGCACTAGCACTTGATCTCCAGGAAGTACCTCTGAGTACCTCGCATTCCTTTGCATGTCAGCGCACGCTTTGCTCTTACTCTTCTGTTCATTGTCCCTATCACGCACTTCTTGTTCGACATGTACATCGCTCAGCTCAGGAAGCTTGGTGCGTACTTTCCGTCCGAAGAGCAACTCGGCGGGGCTTACACCAGTCGTTGGGTGAGGTAAGCTTCTGTACGCTGCAAGATAAACATTCAGCTCTTTCTTCCAGTCCTTCTTTTTTGAGCATGTGCGATTTGGAGCCTTTTCAGAAGTGAGCTATTTTGGCGCTCGACTTCTCCATTTGCCTGGGGCCATTTTGCTGTTACCCTGTGGTGTCTGATTCCCTGCTGCTCCATGTACTCTGTAAACTCTGTTGCTACGAACTGTGGTCCATTGTCAGATGTCAAGCTCTCAGGTAGACCATGTCTTGCAAATATCTCTTCTAGACTCGAGATGACTTTAAAGGAAACTGTGGATGTCATGATGTCTATCTCGTAGTAGCGACTATAGTAGTCAACGACGACCAGAATGGACTCACCAGTGGTGAGTGGTCCGAGCAAATCAATTGCCAAATCTCTCCATGGTCCAGTTGGCATTGCTGTACTCCTGATAGGCTCTGGTGGGCTGGGACGGCTAACTGACATCTATAGCAGGTTTTGCAGTGTTTCTCAGCATCCTTTTCCATCTTGGGCCACCACACTTTACTGAGCAACTTCCCAGATGACCTTCGTGAGTGAGAGACAACACCCTGGGTCTGAGTTTCTTCGGGATAACGATTCTTGTCCCTCTTAGTATCAATTGTCCCATGCTGCACAGTTCACTACTACATGGGAGGTATTTCTTGTAAGCTAGCTGATCCCACGGTTTTCCGTTTAGGCATTCCTTGACTGCACAGAGTTCTTCATCGATTGCTGAGGCTTCTTCCACTTCTCCTGTAGTCATAGCACAGGGGTCGCTTTTATGGCTATAAATCTGACATATTCCTCGGCTTCAGCTGAGTGACTGCTGCTGGTTTTAGATTTCCCACTAGCCTTGAGAGGGGTCAGCAATGTTGCTCGCCCAGGCTCATACTTGACCTTGAATTTGTATGGCTGCATTCGTAACACCCATCTTTCAATGCGTGCGCAGGGTTTTGACCTTGGGCCGTAAATAACTTCCAGCGGCTTGTGATCCGTAACAAGATCAAATGGCACACCATACACATAGGGATGGAACTTTTCGCAGGCCCATACGAGCGCCAGGGCCTCTTTCTCTGTCTGCGAATATCTTCTCTCGGTGTCTGTCAGACTACGACTTGCATAGCAGATGACTCTCGGTCCATTCTTCTGCTTTTGGGTCAGTACCGCTCCCAGTCCAACAGGGCTGGCATCAGCAATCACTTGGGTTGGGGCATCTTTGTCGAAGTACCCCAAAGTCTCAGCACAGGTCAATCGCTCTTTTAGCTCCTGAAACGCCTTCTTCTGTTCACCTCCAAACACGAAAGGGGTCCCTGACTTTGTCAGGCGACGTAAGGGCTCAGATACCGTTGCCAGGTCGGGTATGAAGCGGCCACAGTAGTTTACAAGCCCAAGAAAACTTTGGGTTTCTGATACTGTTCGAGGTTCTCGTGCCTCTTTCACGGCTTTCACCTTTTCTTCTGTGCAACTGATCCCGTTTCCGGACAATACCATGCCAAAGAATGTGAGTTTATCCATGCTAAACTGGCACTTTTCTGCATTGAGGGTCAGTCCACGTTCCTTTAATCTCACAATTACTTTCTCCAACCGCAAATCGTGCTCTTTCTGGTCTCTACCATGTATGATGATGTCATCTGAAATGTTCTCTTGCCCTTCTATACCCGCAAGTGCCGTCTGGATCTCGTACTGGTACTGTTCAGAAGCAGAGTTAACACCAAACAATAGTCTCTTGTATCTGAACAGACCGCAGTGGGTAGCAAACGTAGTAATCTCTCGGGATTCTGGGGAAAGTTCAAGCTGGTGATATCCCCACTTAAGGTCAAGTTTGGAGAATACCTTGCTGCCACTTATGCTCTGAGTAATCTCATCAACAGTAGGGATCGGGTGTCTGGCTCTTCGTATTGCTTTGTTAGCCCTTCGCATGTCAATGCAAAGACGGATGTCACCCCCAGATTTTGGGACAACAACAATTGGGTTAACCCACGGTGTGGGCCCCTGTGCAGGTTCAATAATGTCTAGTTCAATGAGTTCTTTAATCTTTTCTTCCAACTTTGATCTCATGCTGAACGGAGTCCTCCGCATCGGCTGTGCTACTGGCGTCACATTGGGGTCGATGTGGAGCTGTACTGCTCTGTCTTTCAACTTTCCAACGCCGCTGAAAACATTTGGGTACTTCTGTTGCAGGATCCCACCAATGGTCTGTGGGTCTGCACTTACTGCAGTGATGCCAATCCCTATTTTCAGTACGCCCTAGACTAGTTGCAGTGTCCTTCCCCAGAAGGGGGTCTCCTTCACCATTAATCACACAAAATTTGGCACTAGCAGTATTGCTTCCTGCAGAGACTTCACAGGAGAATGTTCCTATCACATCAAGTGGTGTCTGGGATGCGAGGCATAGAGTTTCCTACTCGAGCGAGCTGATTCACACTTCACTTTGTTTTTCTTCAACCACTCCCATGTTTCCTTGTCAATGATGTTAGTGCTTGCTCCAGAATCTATGATCATGTTCAGCTTACAACCTCCAACGGTTACTTCAATCTTCTCATTCCTGCCTCCTACCGTAAAAGCATACCCGGTTCCTCTTCTTCGTTGTGGCAACCAACCATATTTGCGGCACCTCCCTTGGGGTTCCTGTGGCCTTTGGTTTGTTTTTGCTTTTCTTCACCTTTCTGCTTGGTCCTGCACTGCTCTTGAAAATGTCCTTCCAGCCCACATCGATGGCAGAATTTACCTCTTGCTGGACAGTTAGAGTCTCGAACCGAAATGTCGGTTTTACCACATCGGTAACAAGTTTTCTCACGGCGGTTTTGGTATCTCGTGACTGATTTCTCTTGCCATGGCCTGTCTTTGTTCCCTCTATGCGGTTTACACTAGCTGAATTCTCTCCCTTTTCCTCTATGGTCATTGCAGCAAGCTGTGCGTCGACTTTTTCGCAGTTCTGGGCGATTTCAAGCGCTCTAGCTAAAGTGAGGCCTTGACGTTCTTCCAGGAGTTTTCGTTTTATATACGTGCTGGTGCACTTGCAGAGGATTTCATCATCAATTTGGTTATCTGTATCTTCGCCATAGTCACAATCTTTCGATGCTCGTCGGAGTCTGGTTGCAAACTGTCGGATTGTTTCCCCTGGTGCTTGAATTAGCTGTCTGAAACAGTGTCTAGCATACGTAGTGTCGACTTTGGGGCGAAGTATGCGTTCAGTGCATCGACCGCTTTCCGGTAATCTTTCACATCTCCCGTGTTCGGCAGGGTAAGGAAAATATCTTGAACATCGGGTCCCGCGAGATGGAGCATTAATGCACGTCTCCTCTGCCTGTTGTTCGCGTTGTCTTCATTTAGAATTAAGCCTTTGCCATCTGCAAATAGTTCGAAAGCTGTCAGCCACCGTTTCCATCGCAAGCCAAGCGTGTTTTGGTCCCCATGACAGTCGAATGTTTTGATATGGTTTCGTTCATTATCGTCCATGTTTCTCGCGAACTTTTCGTCTCGCTGACTTCTTGGGATCTTGTTTTACCCTCGTCGCCAATGTTGTGACCGATCTGGTCGGCAAATAATGGAAGATTACAACGGATTCAACCTTGGACGATGGCTTTATTTCGCCTACATGACTCGTGGCTCCTGATTCTATAGTCAGGCGTTACAATGTCCTACCGAGAGGGAGTCTGGGTCCTAATACACAACAGAGGGGAGCACGAGAAGGGAAAAAACAGCATTTGGTTAAGGTGTCCCAACTATTTTTGTCTGAGACTGTGTTACTGCAAATTTTGAAGTAATAAAGATAACTTTTTTTTGTACTTCTCACCTTATACCGCTCTTTAATTTTGCCTTGTATCAGTTATGGTATCTGTGCGTGGGGTCATGCTGCTGAAACGCATCTTCATAAGCTACTGGTTCTCCAGAAGAGAGCCCTTAGGCTAATGTTCTTCGCTGAACCAAGAACTCATGCAGTTCCGTTGTTTTTAGAAACAAAACAGTTGCCGATATCATTCTTGCTATTTGAGCAAATGAGCCTTTTAATGTATGACGTCCATAATAATCTCGCTCCTGATAACATTAAGAATATGTTCACGAAACTGTCTTCTGTCCACAGTTACCGGACTAGATCTGTTACTTATGAAAATTACTATGTTGAACAAGTTAGAACTGAATATGAAGCGAGCCTTCTCTATTTCCGGTGCTTTAATTTGGAACAGTATTCCACTTTCTATGAAAACATTTTAAAAAAATCAATTCAAAAGCGAACTAAAGAGAAAACTCTTTGAAATACTGGAAAAAGAGGACGACTATTTTAGAGTTTCTGATATTGCAGGGCAATTCTCAAAATCATAACATGGTGTGCTTCCGTATGAAGTACAGTCTGCCTTCCTGTCTCACTCTGGCTATAAACCACACGACAAACTAGACTGCTTCTAGGATTGTTCGTTTAACATATATATATATATATATATTTATACAATTTTCCTTTTTCTCTTGTACCCGCCTCAAATAGCCTTTGCTAATTGCGGGCACAAGCTTTGTAAGCTATAATTTTATTATTTATTTGAAATAAACTTGTTGTTTCGAACACTTTCTTCTCAAGGACTTTTTGAAAGTATTGTCAAAATTCTTTATCTGGCAGCAGCCATTTCAGGTTTTAGCACCCTTCTTGACAAGTAAATTGGGTGTTCCAGGAAAAAATCGGTACTTGTACCATGGAAGGTTTATCGTAATTCCTAAGGGGAGGGTTGGTGTAAGCAAGCCAGAAACTGTGATCACAGTAAAAAAGAAGAAGGTCAACAAAACACCAAAAGGGCCAATGCCGTACTTTGCCTTTACAAAAAATAATATCATAGATTGATAAATATCACATGGCAGTAATGCCAGGAAAACACGTATTGCAATCCTTAAAGGTTGAATTAAGTGAGTAGATTCCGGACAAAAAACCTGGTTAAGTCCCTTAAAAGTCAATTTTTTTTATTTGTATACTTCTTTTACCATTTTTAATATATTTTCATGCGGCACAGTCATAAACACCCTGCCAAAGGAGCCTTTTTTTGGTTACTCAATTTTGCCATTCTTCAGAAAGACTCTGCATAAATCAAGTAAGATCTTTGTTGAGCATGTATTGCATATTGCTAGAATACAACTTTGAACCCAGGCCTAATATCAATGTGCTGGATATAGCAGGCTCTGTTATGAACATGGCATCAATAAAAAGGATGCACGAATTAAAAAACCCAGTTATTGAATTCGGCTTTTGTATCATATGAAGAATTATGGAGATCAAGGAGGGTGTTATGGCCGAGATGGATAACACCCTCCTTGATCTCCATAATTCTTCATAAGATACTCAGCGTCATTCATTAATTGATTGCTAAATATTTCCACTTGTAGGTTTTCTTTGGGCAGCAAATGTGTCAATCAAATTTGCATTTAATTTTCTGGTTGGGTTAAGGATTCATGTGTTATCTCAACTAACAAAGAGAAAGGACCTTGCTTTAAAATATGGTGGCAAGTGGGCAGGTTAGTTATAAAATCACTTCTGTTAGTTATTATTTTACTTGTGCTTTGAGGTTTTGTCACTGTTAAGAGATTGCTCATAATTATCCTGAATATTATTATGTGTACGTGCAGATTTAAGGCCCACCTCTTATCTGTTAGCTTTGCTTAACAATAAACTTGCCACCACTTGTTTTTGTTCTGTTTTGTTCAATGTTGGTTGTCTGAAATAGTCTGGAGACAAGGTTGTGCTCTAAGGAAAATTGAAGGGAGCCTGGTCCCCTGAAACTGTAATATCTAGGGTGTCCAGCATGAATTGTCTGAAAAAACTAAGATTTTCTAGTTGCCCAAGGACAAAAGTTAGGTGCCAGGGACCACCGGGTGTTGCTAA
>CALNXK010000173.1:10000-32500 GCA_942486035.1 Porites lobata | reverse complement strand
TGTAAGCATAGCTTTTGATTTGTATGGTGTTTTACAGCTTCTCCCACCTTCACTCTCCCCTTTTGAAGACCCAGTTTGTATCTCCTAGAACTATTTCTTCCTCTATAGTTTTTTTTATTCCTACCGTTACACACAGCCACGTACTCAAATCCCAATGCCTAATCACGTGGGTACATTTGAACCAAGATTGCAGCCATTAATGGTAAGCACCCAATCTTGATGATCCTATGGAAAAATAGGGGACTGTGAACAGTCTGTTATTCTTATCAACCCATGTGGCTTCAGTGTGATGGTTGCTAGGGTAGTGGGAGGGTGTGGGACTCATGTCTTGATTGCTGCTGGGGACCCATTTTAAAATGTGGGTTGGTAGATCACCTCAGGTATGTGTTTGTCGTAAATTAGAACCCCAAGCATTTAAGGGCACCTACCCTCTTCTTGTGATGTCCAGTTTGCTAGGAAACCATTTCATGGCCTTAATAATGCGCTTTTCACAAGGAGATGTCTGCCTCTGTCTTAACCAAGTTGTGTCAATTACATTTTTCTACCTTTGCTATACTCAATCTACTCCGTAGTAACTCAAAATATTCATCTTGCTGTCTAATATGGGTGATAATCAGCAACACTTTGCTTTTCAGATGACTCGTATTGTTTTACCCCACATGTGCAAAAGGTAGGCTTCGATACTGGTCACATCATACCTTTGAAACAGACATCATTTCAGTGTTTTTGTACCTCTTACAAGGTTTTCTTTGCTGTCTCCATGCAGGAAGCGTGGTGCTATCATTAACATGTCATCTAGTGCTGGTCTGCTGCCAACTCCTCAGATTGCAGCTTATGCTGCAACTAAGGTTGTTTACTCAATTGTTTTCTTTGAAAACGTTACTTTATGTTATAGAATTTATGCAAGAAGTATAAAGAATAGTATGCACATCGGACTAAACTCCAGGGCCGTTTTGCTGAAAGGCCAATAAGCACTGATCCAGGATGAACTTTTCAATCCACAATTGTATTAACTTTCTTTTAGATTTGTTTTGAGTATCAAATTGGTCTAACAAAATTGGATTTTATAGTAAAGGCTCGTCAATTTTTTTAAAAAATGTTCCTAGACAAGAAAACCTTGCTTAAAATTTGGAAGTTAATCGTAATCTGTGAAGTGGATAAAGAGGATACAGTAATCATTGTTTCTTTACTGATACTAGCCCGGGACAAAATGAAAGATCTTGGGTTCGACAGGATTCGAACCAACTAACTATGGCGTTATTACTTATATTTTTTGCAGGAGTTTGTTGACAGCTTTTCTCGTGCTTTGGCTTATGAGTATTCTTCACAAGGTGTCGAAGTTCAGGTTTGTTGCCGACATCCATTTCTTGTTTTGTTGGTGAAAAATTAAATATCATTAATTTATTATTGTATCAAGCAAATCAGCTAATGTTGTAGTCATGGTAAAAATAGACGACTTTGATAGGTGGGCGAACATGGGGACTCTTCTATCCGAGTTGTGTACTATTTATAAAGCTGTCTTCTAGTTAAAGTCTTTTTATCACTGACTTCCGACTTCAAGGGGGCTTTAAGCTCCTTCATGTGTTTACTTGGCTGCTCATTCCCAGTGACGCCCGGCTGTGGCAGTTGACTTGTAAATACTTGTTTGTTTTTCTTCACTTCACAGTCATTGAGACCATTTTATATCGCCACAGCAATGACATATGGTACCAAGCCAAACGTTTTTGTTCCTTCTCCAGAGACGTACGTAAAGAATGCTCTTCGAACACTAGAATTGTCGACACGGAATACAGGTTACTGGAATCACGAGATCCAGGTACTGCCACCTACCTACTCTACTTACCTTAAAAGACACTTAGGCGCAACCTGTTCACAGACGTGTGTGGAGAAATAGAACGAGCGCGAAGCGCAAAAAAACGTTTAACAAATTTAACCACCCCTCCCCTTTGCGTTAGTGGTCAAGAAGTTTCTAGCCTACCTTCCAGCTGGACTAGTCACTCGAGACCTAGATAGAAGCAGGCTAGAAGTCCCCGCCCCCCGCTTTTTATTTTCATAGGTGTAAAAAATAGACAGTCAGTTAACAGGTTTAATTAGGAGTGAGCCCGGACACACTGACGCCTAGATCTAATCCCCTCCTCTTACTTACAGCCTTTGCCTACTGAAATCATGCTATGCCAATACTGTCGTAGAGACTCTCCTCTTCTAAGGAGACACGTGACGTGACACATAAATATTGTAACTCCGATCAAATAAACCGACTGGTCTTATCAGCTTACAATTCATGCTAGAGGCCAATCTTTGCCAGTCAAGTATATTTTGTTTGTGGTTGTTTCTTTTTAGGCATTGTTCCTTGGATTCTGTCCCGAATGGTTGTGGATGTGGGGTGGCAGCATTTTAAATCAGCAGATTCGTAGGAATGTTCTCAAAACCAGAAGATAACTTTCGTGGAACTTCTAGCTACACTAGAGCATGGGCGACTGTCCTTTTTCAGACTCTGGATTGGAAGCTATTCAACATGAACTTGCTAGGACTTTAAGAAATCGTTCTCACCTAAACTCCCGAATACCGACCATTTCATTTTCACCTCACTGAATTAAAAAAAAACCCAACTGTGTTATGCCTCTTTCTTCAAAGCGCTCCTAGCGTTTAGTATTTACTTCGCACATTATAGTAATCCTTTCTGCGCTAATACTCTACCGTGGTTATAAAGGTCTTGATTTGCGATCTGTGCGTGACTGTAACACTCGGTTATAAGCAAGAGGCCGTCTTACCCTGACGGCCAAGTTGATTAGGTATTGGCTTGTTAACTCAAGCTAGGACGCACACATTCAATAGACTTTTTTGTGACACCTTTAGTCAGTAAGTACAGGGCAAATGGAGATTTCCTGTTAATAGTGACAAGAAGTACAAACAAAAAACCGTTTATCAAATTTTCTTTATGCTTCCTGTGCAGTGAATGTTCTTCTAGTTGTATTGTATTGTATTGGGGGAATAGTGGAATTTGGATAATACGGTAGTGTTGTACTGTTTCCATTGAAAAGGCACACTGAATCCGAAGCGCCCCTACGGAGAGACCCGTGAAACTGTTGTGTAGTGAATTAAACTGGCTATTTCAAGCATTTGTATTTACCTGCTGTGAAATAGTGACTGGGCTGAATTTATTGCTTTGCCTGAACGAAGGGTGTTTCTAATTGCAACTCTCAGATTGAGCGTGACACTAAAACGAAAGTTGCTTCACCAGAACTTCCGCCCTTTCCTGTTGCCGAATAGCTGATATAAACTTTGGTAGACTTGGGTGTTGCAAGTGACTACCTGAGGCACACGAACTTGATGGGAAAAAGACCTCCTGGCATAATTAACAAACAACAGAATCACTTATCGGCTTCAGTTTATAAAAAGCTTTGTGATACCAGGTCAGGATGAGTAGGAAGTGATTCTGAAACAGCCTCTCTTTCTCGTTTTCTCTTCCACAGAAGCTAACCTTCTCTTAACTTTTGATCATTTGTCTTGGACAATAGTATTTAGCCATTGGTCGCATAATAACCGCGTTTTCTCCCCATTTGTGCACGTTGCATACAACTCCAACGTAATGTAAAGGTTACGCCGTATACAAGCCATTGAGGCTCACAAGGGCGGAACTCAACCCGATTTTTGTAGCACGAGTTACGTCTTCCAGGATGGGATGCTAGTGCATCACAGAGTTACCCTACCATTATGTGACTGGTTCCCACATATACACCAGGCTGAAGAAAGACATTTGGGCAAAGTTTATTGTGTAACGAAACAACGGGACTGTAAGACTTGATGCCAGACCTACGAAACCTTAGAAGAAATCTCGTGAGACTGCCCTTTCGATTTACAAATCATCTCTGTCCAATAAATAGTCATGATTACATCGCACCAACTAACAGGTCAACAATCATGACACACCAATAAGTGCTCCTGCTGGCGTCATGATGTACATAAGAATTTAATGCAATAACAGTGCTTTTGACGTGTATATTTTGAGGCATTTGGCAAGCCGCTTTAGGAAGTAGTTGAAAGATTCAAAAAAGTAGTATCTTGGTGTTGTGCAAGTTCACACATTGCGGTTATACAAACTACTACTCAAGTCAACACGGACACTTAAGAAACTCGCAGGCGACTTAGTGAATCCAAAGGGCACAAGGTAATGAAATTACAATTGCTGGCACGCAAAATGGCCTTTAAACAAAATTCAGCTTGAGCAACCCATTATCAGCATTTTTTTTCTCAAGTACCCAGGCAATGTAATCACGGATGTGAAGAAATGTGTGAAATGGGGAAAACAAGAAAGAAACTTGAACGAAGTTCATAATACAAATACAACACATACGTAGACGCCCGCACAAGTAGCTTAATAGGGACCTTAACATCAGACGACGGCAACGGGAACTTCATAAAAGCAATAGGTTTAATTAGCAAAACAACAATTTTGCACGTGGGTGACACTTTGTGTACATTTCTTTTCCGTTTCTGCACGACTGCAATACAATACAATACAATACAATAATTTTATTTAAAGAGGGAAGCGCAATAATCTGTTACAGTTTTCTAACCTACGGCCCTACGACGTGAAAATGCCTAATTTCATGTTTTATAGAGGACATAAAACAAGCAACGACGAAATTTTCTTTCTCTTTCTTAAAAGAGAAATAAAGCTCCTAGGAAATCAACTCCAGGAGGGTTCGCTACTTTCGACAAAGTAAGCGAGATGGAATTATCGCGATGAAGATTGAAAAACCGCTAATTCCCCGTTTTACCTGCTGTCGCCATCCTCGCATTTTACGGTCCCTAACAGCTGGCCGAGGGGGGCCAGTTCTTTTTGTTATTAGTCTTAATTAAATTTTTACAATGATTGGAAGCAAATGTATTAGATTAAAACTACTTCACAAATTGAACGTCAAAGAAAGATTAGAATACGATTTTTTGAAACATGAACAAGTAAAAACTAACTGCACATTGTACCGAGGCCCCCTGCGACCCCAAAAACGAGTTTAAAAAAGAGTTCAAACAGAGAAAATTCACAAGAGGCCAAGCCAGACGCACGACCCCAGCAATACTTTCAAAACAATTCGCAAGACCACCGAAAGATCGTCCGTATAGCGCCATTCTTAAACTCAGAGAATAAAACGAATTTGCTTCTTACCACTCGCTTTTGTACAGCCGCCCCCTCCCCTCAGACGAAAAAGTCGAGAAGAGGGACGTGTGTATCGCGCCGTCCTTAATCGTGTTCTGGTTTCCCCATAATGTCGGGGAAAGCCTCTGATTGGCTGTTAAGTTAATGCCATGACGTAAGTAATTTCGGGTGTTGTGATTGGTGAATGAATCTCAGAATTCCCCGGGAACCAGAGGTACTTGCCTACTATTATAAACAAAACATTTCTTTCTGGAAACAAAATTGTTAAGTAAGATTTCTGATGTTTGCTGCACCGATTGCGGGTGCATGTGTTCTCTGCTGCGTGGTTATTGCGAAGAAAAGAGGCACGAATTTTGTCCATGGACGTACAAAAATCAACGAAAAAAATTAAAATTCTTCCTATTTGCTTCGTAAATAATAAGAAAAGAAGAGCTCTTATTTCTAATGAAGAGAAGTGAACTATTCTTTACGAAAACCTATGCATTCAAAATCATCGAATGGATCAGCTACTGCATAAAGCGTTTCATCGGAAGTGCAAACTGTTGCCGAAAGTAAACTTCTTTTAACACCAAAAGCAACGGCAAATCGATGTACAGGAAAGACTGGCTTCATGACCCCAATGACAGAAGAAAATGCACTTTAGAATCCTCCAAAGCATAACATACTCGTCAAAAAGAAAAGATTTAATACAACCAAATGACATTTTAGCTGAGACGTTCTAGTAAGAGCCAAACTATAGAGGATATAAAGGCTGAGAATAACTGCTTGCGCGCTGTACAAGAGTCGTGTTGGTCCGTCAAAACCTTTTTAACTGTCAGAGGAAAAACAAACAAAAATGTTTACGCAGATTACTCGGAAACGCGATAAACGATGGAGCAACATAGACGTCGATTTTTTCTCAATTTTGTTTGAGGGGAGAGGGCGGCTGTACACACGCTTCTTTACAATACCACCACTTTAGAAAGAATACACCACAGGTGGCCCAGACACACAACAGCCTACTGGAAGCCAAATTATAGAAATAGCATAGGAGTTTATTGTAGGATCGATAAAACGGTGTACATACCTCACAAAGAGTTGTGTCTCTGTTACCTTCTAACAGTTTCCCGCCTGACTAATGGGCTCCTGCAGACAAGGGTACACCCGGCTTCTCAACGCTGCCCGAAGAAAAAGCTAAAAAAATTAGCTTCGTTCCACTCCAATCGCTCCAAAACTTCGCTTGAGCTTAGATCGAAGATTATTTCCTTTCTCAAAAATGTCAGTTTAGTTCCAAACATCGAGTCATGACCTCAAGAGTAGCAAAAAATTTGAGTTTCCGTTTATCCGCTCTTCTTCGTAGTGTACTACAGATGGCCGTTGCTTTGGCTCAGTACTGAAAATGCTTCACACACCTTGAGCAACGTGGGCACCCGTGTTTCTCCCACCCTTCAGTTTTTGTAAAAATTAGCGAAAGCGTTTCCTGGGTACCCTGTGAATGTGGTTTGTACAAGCATTGGTCAAGACAACCCTAGCATTTCATGCAATATAATCTGACTTGTCCAAACTGCGAGGTGGGAGGTGTTTAGACTGTTTAGCACACAGAAACTGGTGGAAGATAGTCTCACTAGTAATCCTTTCTGAGCTAATTCCCTACCGTGCAGTATAAAGATAGTGATCAGCCAAAATGGAGATATCTTCAAACAAGCAACGATTGTAAAACTAGGTTATTAACAATCTCTTTTCCAGAGGCCGCCTTGCATTTATACAGCAAAGAGCCTCACTGGCTTATCAATGACTTGTTATCTCAAGCTACAACGTAATTTTTCTCAGAAGTACACATTCAATGGACCTCGTATTGACAGTTATCTTTTGGATAGAACAAATGGACATTGTCCCGCTTATAATGATAAGGACTAAAAACGATAAACAATATATCAAATTTTCTCTATCCTACCAACGGAGAGAATCTTTCTTCTTTTAGTTTGAAGGAAAATTTAGTAAATCGTAGTTCACGCATAGCAACAACCTCCGTGTTGAACTGTTTGCATTGGAAAGGAATACTAAACCTCAAAGCGCCTCCACAAAGAAACAAATGGAAATGCTGTGTAGTGAAAAAACTTTGATAACTTCATTAAGCGTCCGTATTGGCCCGTTCTGAGTACGTGCCTGGCCCGACTTCAGATTGACCTACCCAATGTTTCTAGTTTTTCAGCAAATGGCGTTTTTCATTGCGACTATCAGAATAAGCGCGACCCTAAAACGAAAGGTGTTTTTATTGCGACTATCAGAATAAGCAGCAAAACTTCCGCCCTTTCGTGTTGCGAATAACCGATAGAGACTGGTGAACTTTGGTGTAGTAAGTGGTTACCTTGAGCACGTGCACTTGATTAAAAAGAAAACCATCTGGTACAATAGACATACAAAAGAAACACAAATCGCCTCCAGTTTAGGTTTGTGGTAACAGATCAGGACAAGAAGGAAGTGATCTTCGAACGGCTTGTCTTTCTCGTTTTCTTTTTCACGGAAGCTAACCTTCCTCCAACTTTTGATCATTATTCTTTGACACACGTTCCTTGCCAAAGGTTGCACAAAAATGGCATTTCGCTCCGTACGCATACATTTCTAAAGTAATCTAAAGGTAAAGGCGAACACGAGTCAATAGAGCTCACAAGGTCGTCGCTTAACCCAGTTTTTGTAGTACGAATTGCTTTTCTTTCCTGGATGGGATACTAGTCCATCGCAGGGTTTCCCAAGCATTATGTGAACAGTTTCCATTGTGCACCTGGGAGACGAACAACAAGTGTAGTATAGCTTCTTATCTACGGAAAACACGACAGAAAGGCTTATACACTAAGACGCCCTAGTTTCACATTTTATGTAGATCGTGAATATTAGACATAAGAGTTTTCGTTTTGTCTTTCTGAACTTAGATACGTTTCTTTAGAATATACTTTTGAAAAATTCGCCAACTCTAGACTAATTGAACGAGATGGAACTAGAGCGGTCAAGCGTGAAACATCGCGAATTCACTATTTTTCAGTGACATTTTCGCTATCGTTGCTGTCGTACTTCCTAATATATAGTCGAGATTATGTCGTACTAACAGGCCAATAATGAAATAAGGCACTAATAAGAATTTCTGCTGGTGGGTAGCCAAGTGGTTTTTCAGGTAGATATACATACGTGAATTTCATGCCGTAGCAGTGCTTTTGACCTATATTTTGAGGCATTTGTCAAGAATATACACAAGTTGTGATTGCAAACCACCACTCAATTTAACGCAGACACTTTGAAAAGCCGCGGGTGGCTTAGTTAGACCAAAGGGTACACGCTTATGAAATGACAATCACTTTCAAGATGGACCTGGACTAAAAAGAAACACATCAATTCATCATAAAGAGGATGAGTAACCCACAGCCAGTATTTTTCGTTAATAAAGTCAGCTCTGGCAATGCAACCGTGGAAATAATGAAAAAAAATAAGTCAAAAGAGTAACAAGTGAAGCAGCACAAAAGCGCGTGATTCCTTCGTCTATTGGCCAACTTGTTTATTTTCTTACAAATTTTTCGACTGAGAAAATCGAGATGAATTATTTCAAAACGCCTTTTCTCTTATCACTTTCTGTTATAATACTTTGCTTGGTTTGACGCATGCAGACGTTGTTGCTCAGAGAAAAATCAGTGCAATGTACTTTACAATACAATATTTATTGAACATTTCTGCAGGGACTTTTGAAGAACTAATCTCATAGCTTTAGAAGCTAATAAATGCACCTTAAACGAGTAAAAATACAATTAGCGAAAAAGATGCAGATAGAAATTCACATTGACAAAAATGTCTCCAGAGCATCGGTAATTCCTTCAAATTACAGGAATTTTCTTCCATGTAAAAATGTGCATTTACTTGCATATTAGACTATATAAAATAAAAAAAAGCTTGCGCGATGGTACAATCATTTCCACAAAATAAGCCTTTAAATTCAACCTCTGGAGTGAGTTTATTTGCTGCTTAAACAAGCAATAATTGGGAAAATCCACGTCGACAAACAGACATCTCGCGCTTTCCCAGCTGCATTTAATGTGGATCCTTACTATCTAAGAATACATCTATTTTTGTTGTCTTTGCACATTATATTTTTTATGGACCTTTTATTACAAAGTCCATTTATAACATCTTGGTGTTTTCGATTGTTAGCATTCTGCTCTTATTCCGGGAAATGACTTCATCACCATGTACCATCTCCTCAGCTCACTGATCCATCCTCTGCTGTGACTCGCCAAGCTGAGATGGGCCACACATGATATTTAACGGAACAGCTTCATCTGTGAATACAATGCACCACAGTCAAAACGCCCTTTCACTCCTAAACAAACTGTTTTTTTTACGCTGGCCACTCTTAAGAGTAGAAGGGTTAACTTTAACCCAGGGTTAAACCAATTTTAACCAAAATTTCCTTGTCTAGAAATTCGCAAATGGAGCTTACTAAATGAAACATTTTATTGAGTTGTTTCTCTAGAGACATGGTTTCTTTTAACTAACAGATAAAAAAAGTAATGTTAATCTTGGGTTTGCGCCAACACCATTTTGAGATACCGAGTTCACGTTTCAGCTACTACTGCATTGACCAGAAGGTAACCAAACTCGAAGTTATCTGAGCACTCTTTTTTTGATACAATTCATACAATTGCTATGCCAACTGACGCATTCAGTCCGGCTGTTGCAGTAATGTTAATCACTAATAAGAATTAATTGTACTAAAAGTCCATAAAAAAACAACAGTAAGCTTTAGCAAAACGAAACCGGCCTACGTCTTGTGTACGAGTTCACGTTTCTTGAATTGACTGTCACATGTCAAAAAATTGACAGACAAAGGTCTAATATCCGGTAAACTATAGTTCAGCCACAAAGTGTCTTACCCATTTTTTTTGGTTTTGTTAATCCAAGACTTTTCATGATTTCAACAAATTCTTCTTTTGATTTGGTTAAACGTGGATTGTGTCTCAACTCCTCAGCAACAGTGCTCACAGTCATACCTGACACATGGATAGAAGATTTTAAGCAAACTAAATAACAGTTAACCTGCCTGTTTGAGTTGTGGTTCTCAGTGGCGTGGCCAAAACAACAACTCAAACAGGCAAAAAGTGGGACGATCTATCCTTGGTACCTTGACTGAGGAATGTTTAGCAGATTCATGCACATGCAATGTTCGAATTCATTTGAGTTAAACTAAAGGCAAAACTACACCCGAAAATAAATTCTGTTATCATTCTAAGTGATCACTCTAAGTTATAATTTCACTGAACATTGAATGAAGAAAGAATGAAGATTTTTCATTGTACTAACCATGGTAGTCATGGGCTGGATACAGCAAGTAGTCCTCAGGAAGTGATAAGATTTTGCTTGTTACTGAATCATATAGCTTTACAGGGCTTCCTAGAAAAAGCAAAACAACGACACTTTAGCAAAGAGACTGGACAGTAAGAAGAGAAAGGGTATGTGAGCCACTTCTGAGAAGGTGGTGGCTAACCAGCTAATTAGTCAAAAATGGGTCGATTTAAGACAATTGTTAAAAAACTTAACTCATTCAGTCTTAATCTTTTAAGCAAAAATCACATTTTTTACTAATGGTTGGCTATTTGTGAAAATAGAGACAAAACTCAAACAACCACAAATGCATATTACATGTATCAGTGTAAAAGTAGTTACAGCTTCCTTTTGATTAATTTTTAAACAGTCAGATAAAATTGTGGGCTACTCAACGAGAAAAAAAGATAGTCAAGGGCACTTTTTCCCCCCATTATCCTTCATATTATAGCAGATGAAGCCACAAGTGGCAGGAATTGTCCTTTAACATGGCTTGCTAGTCAACAAGTGTGACTGGTAAGTCAGTACAGTACAGTACAGTTTAATCCATTAATAAGTAATCTCGTTTCTATGGAGTTGCATGCATTGATGACTACAGTTTGTCTTTTGACTCAGTTTACTAATCAAAAAGTGTGACTGATACAGTACAGTTTAATCCTCTAATCAGAAATCTTGTTACTAACGAGTTGCATTGATGACTACACAGTTCACCAATGCAGTGAATTAAACCACTCTCGCAGCTGACCACTTTGTCTGTTCAATAGAAACATTTAATAGTTTTGAGATACTGGTAAAATTTACCTTTTGTATGTAAGTCCAGCCAACCTCTCCCATGGGATATCCCCAGGGGGGTACTCCCCTAGTAAACTGATGGGTGTGCTCGTCGTACCTTTTAGGGGTTTAAATTTGTGGACTGGTACCGCCTATGGTGCTAATACCTGAAATGACTGCTGCCAGATAAAGATTTATGACAATACTTTCAAAAAGTTTGAAAGTTATCCTTACTACTATTAAAATTTTGCAGTGTGAGTTTTATAATTTTTTGTTGTTGAATTGGTTCCTCTTTATAGGGGTGGAAATGAACTTGGGACACGCCCATGAGACAAGATTCTGGTACCTTTTAGGGGTGTTCTCGAAATTTTCTGACGAGCACCCTCTTGACTTTTGTAGGGGAGTACCCCTCCCGCCCACAGGGGAATTTCAGCCAAACTTTCATGGGTATTGCATGGTGTAAAGAGGTTCACTTCTTTGGTCTGTGCATGTTGTGGGAGAGTGAAAAAAAAATGCCTTGGCAAATTCATGTAAGTTTATGAAGTAATTGCCTCACCCAAAGAGATTCAAAACAATTGTTCCCTACTCAACTGCGGATTAGTATATTTTACTGCAACTAGACAAAACAGTTTTTCTCTCACCCTGTTGAAAGTCTGTTCGCCCACATGCTCTTATTAGAAGAGCATCTCCAGTGAAAGCTGCTCTGTTGATATGATCCACGTACGTTAGACATCCTAAAACCCACCACAATGTGTGTGAGAACCAACAACTGAGCAAACATGTTACATTGTACATCGTACAGAAGATCAACTTACACTTTGAGGTTAAGAGAAGGTGTTTTAAGGGTGGTGAATGGTAAAATCCGAGACTCGCTGAGACGCTGAGATCCTAGTTAGAAATCCGAGCCTGAGACTCTTTGGTAAAAAGTTTCGAGACTCAAAAAAAGTAAAAACAAACCATGCAAAAACGAGACTTCGAGACTTGTCAAAAACGCTTCTGAGATTTCGAGATCCTGCCAAAATTTTCCGAGACCCATGTTTTTTGAGGTACCATTCGCCACCCCTTGTTTTTAAAATCAGGTTTGTCTTAATTACTCAAACTTATGTTTTAACAGAAATGGTACAACTGCAATATGCACACTGAACCTCAGGGTATCAACACTGCATGATTTAAAAAAAAACTTTATTTGTAAAACTTGCCATCTGTATGTCCTGGAGTTGAACGTACATCAAGAGCCTATAAAAGAAGTTTTTACAATTTACTAAAATACACCACCTGTATTAATTTTTTTAACTATGGTTATGTTGGTGAAGTCAAGAAGAGAAAGGTGAGAAAGAAGTTGTTGATAGAATTCAATTGCACAAAATTCTTGAATTGGACAAAATATTTATAAATAATCAGGTGACATCATGATGTAAACTGGATTATCCGGGAGAGTTGACAGCACTGCTTATAAATAGCACTTTTATCAATGTCTTTTTAGCAAACCTGATCTCCAAAGTCAACTGTATCTCCTTCATGTACAAACACATCAGCTTTAGCACCACTCAGCTTAGAGATAACACTTTTGCAGCCTGTGAGACTCTTAAGAATTCCTGTACCAGTTACATGATCAGCATGAACATGTGTGTTCACTGTGGGGAACAAACAAATTTCTGTTGATCAGTTTTATGCTGTTTACTGGTACCACGTCACTGAAATTGTAAGACACAAATTGAAGTTATTTTCACTAATATTAAATTAAGTTGACAATCAATCAATTAAAAATAAACAGTACATCCAGGAAACACTTGGCCTTAAATTCAGATTCAGATCCTACTGATAACTACATACTTGCATATATCAGTTTGAGGTCCAACTCTTTGAGTATGCGTACATCCCTCTCAGCCTGTCAAAACCAAGAAATCACCAAACAGTCATAAATCATGTATTACATTTTTAACATTTTTTGGTAGTTTGGAGGAATCATGCAAAAGAAATATTCTATCAATGAATTGCTGCTTGGCTAAATGGTCTCTTTCCTTGCAAATAGCAGAGTCTCAATCCTTTTTCTTTTCTGAAAAAAATACATGGAAACAAAGGTCGATAAACTATACTCAAGTTGTGGTCAACTCTGTTCAAACCATTGTCCTCATAAAAATATGAACCTGCAAAAATTTTGTGCCACACAGCATATAGAAATAAAGAAATTCACCATACTCAGAGTTGTAGTTAAACCCTGCTCTAACCTTTTTTCCACAAAAAAGGTTCAGGGTTTCTGCTAATTCTGGTTCATTAATGGCTGTTAAGATTTAAATTCACAATAACCTTTTACTGAGCCCTCAAAGAAAATATGCCCGTCGTTTATTTTCATCAGAATTAGGACATTTCTAAGGGGGATGATCATGAATGTATAATGTACCAACCTGAGTATCAACTGGGTCAATAATAACAGCAGCTCTTGTCTTGGGGCATCCCAGTAAATATGTGTAGGTGTAGGACTCTAAGTCAAATAGCTAAAAAAAGAACATTGCCAAATAAACACTTGTCTGCCTTATATCTCTATGAATTAAACTGTCAAGTAGAAATAATAATAATAGCGGAGCTCCATGTGTGCACAAAGTGCGTGCAAGAAGAGTCCCCCAGCTAACAAAATTTTGTTATCCATCCATCCAAGAAATTTTGGTGGTCACATGACTGTCCATCCAACCATCCTGCCTGCACTACAGGGAAACCAATGTGAAATCTCAGGCTTCCTAGCTATATAGTGTGGTAGCCTGCAACCTGATATTGCACATCCATGTTGTGGCCAATTGACAGCTGTCAAAACAAGGTTTCCACTGACAAGTATCACAAGACCATATCGCAGGCTCAGGTATAGACCCATCGAGGTCAGGTTTTTTTTTTGAGTCATCCACTGACAAGTTACTAGTTTTCAAGTGATGGCAGGCTCTACTCCAACTGGATTTCTTTTCTTTTATTTATGGGAGGTTCACTTTTAGCCTTGGGTAAATCTCTCTGTTGTCGTCCAATTTTATCCCTGGTTTAAATTTTATTTTCCTTTGTTTTTGGGTTACTATGTACAAAAGGAAATAGAATTTTAAGCCACAGATAAAATAAAATTTATTGAACCACAACATATATATAATTTTAACTGTATTAAAAGTGGGTAAGTGACAGAAACATAAAGGCCACCTGTCCCATCCAGGAGGCTCCCAAATATGGCATAAATCTCCTGGATAAAATTGAATTTTGAGCTTTTCCATGCTGTCCTATGGAGTTCCGCCCATCTCACCCACAAAGCGAATCATGGCAATTTGTACAGCATGTAAGATTTTCATACAATGTCTTGAGTCCATGGGGCTGGGCTGATTTGTGTTTAGGTGGGGGAGGGGTGGTTGATGGTAGTGAGTACTGTTAAAGAGACAGCCTTCAGATTTTTGACGTCCAAAGGTATCTATAAGAACAATATGAGTTCTGTATTCTGATCAGCTTCCGCTCAAAGTCCCATAAAAAAAACTTATCTTCTTGAATTATATACGCTTAGATTTGCCCACAGGGCCCTTTGTGTTCGATTTGGTTGGTTGAAAACCACAAAATTTTTTCAAAACAAAGAACATCCCACGTACACACCCCCAGGTTTGGTTTTATCTGTTTACTTGTTCATATGTCACAAAAGAATCAGATTCAAAGTTAAATGAAGAAATAATTATTAAGCCTAAACTTATATCAGAAAAACACGTAAACTTGCTAAATTGTCGACTCTTCGAAAGAGCGTGACATTTCACACGATCCTCGCTAGTCAGCAATCGAGATTATATTGATTAACCAGCGAAGAATAAGTCATTTAAAAGCCATGGCACGTCTTGTTATCTCACCCAATCTTTTTAAAATGACCATATGTTTACCTGACGAAAGATCGCTCTTGCCTTGCTACCAGCCATAACAATTTTTTGTCCCTTCAACTCTTATTCGCCGGCTTCCTGCTGCTATCGACTATTTATCGACTTGTAACTTGTAGTTTCATCAGCTTGGCTCCAGTCCTCTCTCCGGTTCTCCAGCCTCCAAAGCATCAGGGGAAGCATTCCTTCCGCCAAGATGGCGGCAGGGTTGGTTTTTGTCAAAGTTGTTTTGTTGTGTACATTTGCAACCCTGACGAGGACACAAAGTAACAGGACAGTCTTTTCACCATCCTCATCCTCAGGTAACTCACACGAAAGCGTTTTGGATCGGTGTTTTCAAAAATGCGCGAGTTTATTATGCGTGATTTCTGTTCCTGCATTAGCATGTCAACTCATAGACAAACATATGCATTTGTCTTGTCATGTACGTGTGGAATTTACAGAAACCGGTCGTTTCGCCAATGGTCATTTCGCAAACGTCTCTGGTCAGTTTTCAAACGTGTAGAAGTCAGTTCACAAACGTCCAGCAGTCACTTCGCAAACGTTATTTACATGTCAACCTGTGTTTTAACAAAACGGTTCAGAATACGGTCAGTGTAAAACGTAGACTGCGGACTGCGGACTGCAGACTGCGGACCAGGGGTAAAATGCAGACTGAGTGTAAAATGCAGACTGCAGACTGAGGGTAAAACACAGGTTGCGGTAAAATGCAGACCGAGCATAAACTGTAGTCTTGAAAGGGTTTAAGGGCAAAAAAATCCCCTAAAATACATGTAAACAAACACTTACTTGACGACATCTGCTTTCACAAATCCATTCCTTTCTTCTCTGGAACGTCGTCGACAACCTGAAAGCATAATCGCAATCTTGAACCTTTTTTTCCGTCCGAGAGACTTCACGCTTCAACTTCAGATGTGAAGTTTTCGATGTACGTGACCAGGGACCGTGAACTGGTACACCACGATGTTTACGCCTAAATGAAAGCTGCTGACCCAAAATACTGTACAGGAAGAATTATGGCGATACAAAGGGAGTAAATCATTCCAACAACAAAGAAAGATGTTCTGCAGGAAATTTGGATGACCTTCTATGAAAGTATTGCAAATCAAGGTACGCAGACTTAAGCTGTTCTGATGTTCATTGAAACTTCTGGCGAATGTGCAATTCACTTCGATTAGGAAGCGAAGTGTGTAACTGATACCGGCTACCTATTTCACCAATTTGGAGAAGAAGGAGCACAAATGTTTAAAAAAGTCTACCGTCTTTATTCTGCATTTTGCACCCAGCCTGCGTTTTACTCTCAGTCTGCAGTCTGCATTGTACACTCAGTCTGCATTTTACCCCTGGTCCGCAGTCTGCAGTCTGCAGTCCACAGTCTGCGTTTTACACTGACCGGTTCAGAATACTATATTTTGCGTAAATTATTGGGTGTGAAATTTCACATTACAAACATTTACATGACAACTATACGATTTAGAATACTACATTACATGTTGTATGTGTAAATTATTGGGTGTGAAGTCTCACAGCTGATTTCATGCTAAAGAATATTTCATAATCAAATGGGCAGTGGAAGACTCACCACACTGACTACAAGCTGATTGGATACAAACAGACCGCCATTTTGAAGTTGCTTTATTCAAACCCAGTCCTTTAGGATGATTGTTCATTCCACTCGTGCACATGTGTGTGGTTTGGCACGAGTTTTGTTTCATACAGCTTACCTCATAGAAAGCACGCACATGCTATTGTTATATTAATAAGAATTAGTTGTCACCTATTTAGTGGAAAACGACAAATCAGTGGTGCCGTATCTAATCAACTACCAATCACATTGCTGTTATTTTGATCTGCTGCCACTGGGCACTACAGTATAAAAAGGGCTGCGAATTCTGTTCATTTCATTCAACGTACAGATGTACCTTCTCGATATAGTCATTCGACAACTTGTCACTCTGTGTCACTCGGATCGCCCACATGTCCCCGCATGTAATAAAGTATATTGTAATTTAAATGAATTGGTTAAGTTAATAGTAGTTGATGCCGCTTGTTTTTTTTGCTCAGAATTTGAAAATGTCTGTATTGGGGGGGCTGTCACTTGAACAGCCCACACTTCCCTGCATGTAATCCATTTTAAGTGTAAGCAATAAATATGTTTGTGTATTACAGCAACTTTGTTTAAACATTCCTGTAACAGCTTAGACTTGCTCACAAGTCGAGCTCAAAATTTCCTCGATGGCAAAACACGAGCGGGAGATATTTTACATTTTTCTGTGGCCAAAACGAGCGATAGGGTGGAAGGTACAGTGTACTACCGCAACTGGAAATGGGAAGTGAAAGACATCGAGACTTTCAATGTATGACACTTAGCAACCATGTTAATATTTTTAACTATTCTCGGTCATAATAGTTATGGACCTTCCTTCAAAGAGGCTTCTTTGCACCCCATCTTTACTGTGCTTCAACTTCAGCAACAACAAAAACAAGAGTTTGCACAGATAATTCAAAAGTGTTCGCTGTGCTTGTTAAAAGTTATCTTTAATTTAGCCCTTGGCTTTGAATGCAGTAAAATTTAGACTTAAATCACTGGTTGAATAATAGGTTGTACATGTGATTTGACTGGCAATGGATGTGATGTGAACTGCTGTTGTGATCCTGATTGTACCAGTGCAGATCAACAGGCATTTACAGAATGCAAGGATACAGATACAAAGTAGGTTTCATTTCCATATCTTTAGAGTTCTTGTTTTGTGAGACATTGTACTTAATAATTACATTGTACCTGTACCATCTACATAATTATGTATGTATACTTAGATAAAGTTGTGTGGAGAAGAAAAATATTTTTTAATTTACAAGTAGGTCCATCAAGGTTTTGCTCTTTTGAGTCCAGCTAGAGGTAGTTTATTATGACATATCACAATTGCATATTGCTGAAAGCCAGAAATTGTCTTTCCTTTTTCGGGATTACCTTTAGGTTAAATCGCTCCAAATCTATGTTTCAGCTGGTTTAATTGGCCTTCCTCGAGAAAATTAAGAAAAAAAGTCAATGTAGCCTACTGGCATTCTTGTTGAGGCTATTAGTGACAGCCCTGGAAAAGGAAAAAAAGCATTTTGTGGCAAGTGGTTTTGGGAACAAAGTTCATGGGTGCAGTTGTAGTTTTAAAATTATGTAGATGCACTTAGATGCACCCTACAGCTGTATATTTGGTTTGATCGAGTTTAAATCTCCATGTGAGGTTTTTTGTACCTTTTTCACTTTTGGCTTTACCTTGCAGCCATGATGACCGTGTTTGTCTCTCCAATGCAGCCCTCTTCACCTTCAGACAAAACACACAATTTAAGACAGAAACTACTGGTTCTGGCCTCTTCTGTATTATTAGGGATAACTGTAAGTTGTGAAATATTTCCTCAATTAAATGGCTCTTTCATTACAGTTGACTCCCGATAACCTGACCCTCGCAAACTCAAACCTCACGCTAACTTGAACCAAAGTTGATTTCCCCCTGGGTTTCCTTCATACATTTACATTTACTGTAATTTTACCCTCGGTAACCAGAAAACTTGATAACTCGAATTAATTTTTGTTTCCCTCATACAATTTCTATATAATTATTTTTACCCTTGATAATTTGAACCATGTTTTAAGCTTGTGACAAGTTGCAAAAAAAATAACAGTGTACAGAATTCCGAATCATTGACTTTATTTATAAACAACAGTCTTAATTCTTTGTTACGTTTAGGTCAACCTAGTTCAAATTCATTGTAACCAACCCTGTATAGTTATAGCAGAGCTCCACCCACGCGCGCGAGCAGAGCCCCATAGCTAAGTAAATTTGGTTACCTATCCATCCAAAAAAATTTGGTAGTCACCTGACCATACGCGCGTCTACCCTTCCGTCTGCACCACAGGCTCACCAATATAAAAATAACTCAATCATCAGGTATGGAAACCCAAATACAGCTCAGGGTTTTATTTGGAAGGAAATTGCTCGAATCTGCGTTTTGTTTTTTTCTTGCCTGTATGAATTTTGAAAAAGGGTTTTGTGATTCTCTTTTTGCAACAACCATGTTTCCTGCCTCTATCCATTAACATCATTATATCAGAACATCTGAGGGGCAACTTTGCCTTTTACACCTGGCATTTATTTGGACTTGCAGCATCAATTTAATTGAGAAAGAAATTGTTTAGTATACAATGTACTGTTCGGTATTTAATACATGATGATCCCTGTATTGCATACTATATGTCAGGTGCATTTATTTCAACCAAACCACCTTGTTATCTACTTTGCAAGCTCACTTGTTATAGAATAGATGTGTGTCTTCTTTGCTCAAGCAAGGAAAACGTCTATAAGTATAATTTACAGGAAAGGAAGATATTATTCACTTACTACATACTGCGTATCCTTAAACAAATTGCATCAGTGTTCTGTGTACAATAAACATGTAGTTCAAGGCTGAATTAATTGGATTAATGGAGAAAACATCGCGTGTCACTTACATGTAATGAATTTACATGTTGGTATTGTACATTGAAAGTAATATAATATTATGGTTTTCTTCAAGCACAAATGAGAACATGCCCATTTTTTCTTGTTAGCTTGTTACTGATTCATTTACAGTGTTAATTTGCAGTATTCATTCACGTATCTGAGCGGGTACATTGTTGTTCTCTAGGTGTCAGGGTTTTCAATCCTTTTATGCTTTGATAAATTGATGCAAGATGACCACTCACGCTAGGTGATAGAACTTTATAATTTTCGTGTTTCACTCTGACACAGATGGAGGACCATAGATTCTTATGAAACTAACCCTTCTTTTAATTTGTGATCTATCAGATGAATCTCGTAACTTCTATAATGATGTTCAGACTGCCAGTACAAGTGAGGAGTTCTCCAATCTCAAAAGTCAGTCAGTATCAGCTGTGTATGATTATCGCAGTGAAGGCACAGGCCAGACAACTGCAGCTTCATCATATAAGGTGATTACACTTGCATGTATTACTCAGACACATATTCAAATTTTAGCACCAAACAAAGGGTGGGGTGGGTGCCTATAATAAAAGGGCTACAAGTAAGTGATTGGCTACTACCTTCTGTAATTCTATCAACTGTTCACTTTAGTGTTATAATTGGATGGAGTTTTGTTATAATCTGAACAATCAAGGTGTGTTTTTTAACTTTAATAAATACTCTGGATATCAGAAAAAATGAATGTAATAATCAAATTGTTTTAGTTTATACAAAGTTATTGCAAAATGCATTGCCATTCAGAAACACAGTTTATTACATTTGTCCTTTTCCAAATAGATTAAAAAAACGGAAAAGTGGAGATTGCTCTTAAAATATCATGCATTGCATAAATGTCACCTACAAATGTACATCGGCTGCGATAGGCACTGAAAAAAAAAGCAGATAGTGAGTAAAGTGTGCAAATTATTGAATAGTGATGTAAGATACGAGCTTTGACAAACATTTTGTTTATTTGACTGCGAACAAATGATGGTGTTACATTTTCTGTACTTTACATTAGCAACATTTTGGCCGATAATGTCTGTATTAATGAAACAGAATAGCAAATGCACTTGTAACAGTACCTTCTCATGAACAGATTGTCTCAGGTAACTGTACAGGTATACCTGTAACAGAAAGCTATAGTGTTACATTTACAGTAGATCACTGGTACAGTATACAATGTCCTTGTACTTGTATCATCTTGTAGTAGATACCAATACACAGTACAAGTACAACTGTATCCATTGGAAGCTTGTTTTGCAATCCCACTGGTTCTAAAAATGCTTTTTATTTTCCTTTTGACTAGGCCTGTCACTAAGATTTCAAGTTTGTGTATGCAAAAATTAGGCAAGAAGTTGAACAGCTGCTAAGTTCTTTATGTTCTATTTTCCTTTTGTTTCTTTTCAAATTAGCAGCTGGTTGTGCTCACGGCTAAAACCCAGTCCCTGGCCCTTAGTGAAAGCCCTTCCTTCATTCCCTTTGTACTACAGTAACTATGTCTTGTTGGTGAACGTCTTTTTTCATTAATTTCAGGTGGGTGATCCAGTGCTTCTTTGTTTAACAATGGTGCAAAAGGATTCCCTGTCTTTTTTCAAGCCACTGTTTGGAAGTGAATGTAATGACAACAACCGGCAGGTGTGTACAGAGTTATTCCTTTTGTTTTAAACACCATCTCTCATTATTAATAACTACATGTATAATCAGATATTGAGGAATGCAGTGGTTTAAAATACAGCTGTATATTGTAACAGCGGGCTTGAAAAAAATAAAATAAATAAATAAATTCAAGCACTTCCTCTGTAAGTAGCTCACACATTTTGCATGCCTGGGGCAACCACTTTCTTGTTTTAGTTAACCCTTTAAAACCCAAGATCAAAATTTGAATTCTCATTTGTTGCCCCATTCGCTTCCTACAGAATTAGTGGGAAGAAGTTGATAAAATATCAATCAAATTCATCTTGTGTGACCATGTCCGTAATTTCATGACTAATTTGTCTTAGAGAGCATAGATATTACAAGGAGAAATTTGATGCTGATCACTGTTAGGGCTTTTAATGATTTAATTGCAATTGATGATGACTTGCCTGACCCTCACCCATCGAGCAAGTAACCTTTTAAAGTTACTGGCCCAGCAAAAAAAATTTTCAAGCTCTGACCAGCAGGTGGTGAAGATACACCTTTCATGATCATTGAGAGGAGTGTAAACCTTTCATAAGGCCTCAACTGCTGTTTAATAGACCTTTTCACCGCTTTTTGTCAACCGCTGACATGGACAAGTTCAAGAAAATCTGTTGACATCACTGAAAAGAGCCTCTTAAAATTAGTAAAATTGCCAAGTTTGAAAAAAGATTTGTTGAAAGCTAATGAAGATACAGCTCCTCAAAGTTGCAAAATTTTACAGACATTTGTATGGCTCATTAATTTTATTTGTCAGGATATCGCATAAGGACAATAGCACAGAATGTACTAGCATTCCAGTGCTTTCCTCAGCTTGTAATAAGACACTTCCAACAATCAGTGCTAGAAGCTATTATGAAGGATTCACAGTGGCAAAGGTACAGTTACTGAACACGTGTGTGACTGATTTTAGAAGGAAAGAATTACTTTAGCTATCCAGCTGGAAGGTTGTTTTAAGGCCACAGTTTGAATCATTCATTCATGGGTTGCCAATAAGAGCAAAGCTGTGATTGGATGAGTGACTGTACCATAAATGTGGCAGAAATAATTTCCAGAAAATAAAAGCCGAAAACTGATGGTCAAAATATGGGGAAAGGAATGTGGTTTGACTATCGGCAGCCAACTAAAAAAGCTTAAATGTAGTTGTTTATGT
>CALNXK010000173.1:0-5000 GCA_942486035.1 Porites lobata | reverse complement strand
ATTTGAATTAAGGCCGACCCAAATTATTTAGACTGGCTGAATTGATTCAGATGCCAATCTTCATTGCAGCTGAACTAAGTTCAAAAGGCCAAAAATGCTCATTTCAGTCAAACTGCTTACTAAATAATACGTTATAATAATTGATGCATTAGGTTCAGTACATAAAAAGTTTGGTGTCTGAATCAAAGTCGTTCCAAAGGTGCTCCAAAGGCGAAGTTCCCGGCCGGGCTAGGCAAAAAGAACAGCTGATCCGTTCCAAATTGAAATAGGCCTTCCTAACTGATTCAGACACTGTTTCGAGTGTCTGAACCAGGCCTAACCTAGGAGCTGCTGGTTACTAGTCCAGATGCTCTCACCAGTAAGCTACAGGTTAATGGAGACTCGTGGGACCCAAGACCACTAAAACTACGTTCATGTGACAAATATCCTGCATACTGCTTGGACTAGAATGTCAATATCTGCATATATGCTGTATGTAAAGATAGAAATGTAATGGTGAATTTTTGCCCTGGTGAATATATGAGAAAGATGTGATTGCTAAAACAGTCGCATGTCAAAATCGAGAATGTCTACAGTTTGGTTAATATAGCTCACTGTTTATAAGAAGTAAAAACATGATTTGTCTTTATCAGCCTATATTCACTAAGGGGAAAGTTTGGTGAAGGTGTGAACACTTTATTGAGTTCACCCGTGGTACATTTATAGTCTGTTCATATTTTAAAATTGATTGGTCATATTAATTAATTATATGTTCTATAAGTTATATAGTCAGTAGTATGTTGTCAGACTAGTCAGTAAGTTATAGATTCAGGCCTCCATTTTAAACCACCATAGACTGAATATACCAATTTTTAGAATTCATACCCGCCTCCCAGGTTTGGGGATTAAAACAAAAGAAATCACATGTTAGTTCAGGGATGAAAAATACGTTTCTTTTGTTTTATTCCCCAAGCCATGGAACCAACTATGAATTTTGATGTCTGTCGGACCTGCTCATAGAAATAAATAAATAGGTTAATAGATATGAATAAATATGGTTTCAGCTGACTTTTTAACGTGGAAATGAGGCTCGTTTTATTGATAGTATATTACATGTTTTACTCTCTACTTGTTAACCAAGAGTGAGTTAATTACAGGGAAATGTCGGAGATCAATACATCAAGGCCGAAGTCTGAGATTTCCCTGTAATGGCCGAACAGACGAGGTTAAGAAGTTATTTATTATATGGCCTTTTCATTATGGACCTGAGCCTGTGATCAATTAAAACCAATAACTGGTCAGCAGATAACTTAAAAAAAACACGCCACCTCAATGAATTGTACACTTAAGCATGCGTTACAGTCAGGTGACACTGGTCAGCTGATGCCCTCTTTGACAGCTGTTAACTGACCATAACATGGATATCCGTTATCAAGTTAAACAGATTGTATATGCGTTGGACACTTTGCCAGTAATTCCCGGTCATTATAAGAAAACAGCCAATCAGAGTGCATGTACTATTGTAGCCATAGAACAATCGGCCATAATATTTCTGACATGATTTAATAACTTTAGCAGTTTTAAGCTGCTAAATTAATTAAATTATGTTAGTAATATTATACTGGTCCTCTTGATGCGTCATAAGAAGACAACAGGTGTTGTAATCACTGAAAGCATCTCGGTAATTAACAGTTCAAGCTGTTTGTTATTTCAGGTGTGGTTTTTTTTTCTTTCAAAGAAAGGCTCTCCTGAACTTATTTTCTTTTGCTGACCAAAGTAATAATAAGATTTCTGACATAATTTAATAACTTTAACAGTTTTAACCTGTTAAACTAATTAAATTATGTTAGTTATATTATGCTGGTCCTCTTGCTGCCTCATGAGAAGACAACAGGTGTTGTAATCACTGAAAGCATCTCGTTAATTAACAGTTCAAACTGTTTTTTAACTCAAGTGTAGTTTTTTTCTTTTAAAGAAAGGCTATGCTGAACTTATTTACTTTCGCCTGACCAAGGCAATAATAATATTACTGACATGATTTAATAACTTTAACAGTTTTAAGCTGTTAAACTGATTAAATTATGTTAGTTATATTATGCTGGTCCTCTTGCTGCCTCATGAGAAGACAACAGGTGTTGTAATCACTGAAAGCATCTCGTTAATTAACAGTTCAAACTGTTTTTTAACTCAAGTGTAGTTTTTTTCTTTTAAAGAAAGGCTATGCTGAACTTATTTACTTTCGCCTGACCAAGGCAATAATAATATTACTGACATGATTTAATAATTTTAACAGTTTTAAGCTAATAAAATTATTAAATTATGTTAGTAATTTTATACTGGTCCTCTTGATACCTATCCTGAACTTATTTTCTTTCGCCTGACCAAAGTTTCACTACCAAGCTTTGTTTATAAGCAAAATTCTTTTCATTCCTTTGCGATTCCGAGAGGTTACTTCAACGGACTAAATTTCACTGTAAGGCTGCGTGCAAACGGACTCAACATTGTTGACCAACAATTCCCAACATTGTTGGATGTTACATGTTGAGTCCGTTTGCACACCCTGTTGCATGTTGTTGCGCAAAGTTTGAAACCGGTCAAACTTTTAGCCCCATGCAAACGGACGCAACAACCGCCCGTTTGCACGTAGCCCAAGAGTGCTAATGTGAGTAATTTAATTGTTCATCATTACTAGAATGCAGTCAGCGATGATGATGACCGCCTCTTTTGAAGCTCAGTAGTTCTGTGTCAATCTTGTTGATGGGCCATAATTAGTTTTACTATACTGTGCCCTTCTCGACTCTTAATTTCTTTGCTAACCTAATAATTATACATGTAGTTTTTTTGTCTAAACACCTTGTATTAATTTTTGTACCACTGATGCACTATTTTTTTTAATAGAATGGGGTAAATAGAAATAAAAGTACAAATAGAAATGTTTAACCAGGATGATAACCGGCTAATGTTAGTTCCATATTGTAATTTTGTATGAGTGTTTTCAGTGTACACATGTTCTTCTTTTTTATCAAGTTTCCCACAGACCTTGGACGGATCGCAGTGTAAAAAGCTCCAAGAGATAGTGCTTAACATAATGTCAGGTGATCTACCCACTTACGTGGCATCCTTTGGTAACTCCGATGTGAACAGTGTGGGTGATTGGGTCAAAATTCTTAATTCAAAACCAGCAAATGAGGTAAATAAATGCCGGGTATACTCTTTTTTTTTTATAAGAATGTTGTTTTTTCGGCCGAGGCTGAATATTCTTATTTTTCTGCCGATTTTAGGCTGAAAATATTCTTTGTATTATTCTTAAATTATAGCTTGTGACATTTCCGTTTTAGAATTTATTGGGGTATCAATTACAAGTGTTTGGTATCTAGATCTGTGCTGAATATTGTACATATGTATTACATGTACCGTTCATCGAACTGTCATTAGCGTTGAACATTTTCTGTAGCTAGTCCAGGTTTTTTCGTTTTGTTAGCTAGTTTCGCCGTTCAGAGAAAGGAATAATTTTATACGGTTAAGTTAAAAAACATAAAATTGTATTGTATTTACAGATGTTTCAACACACAAAATTATATCTATCCTTTTCAAAATCTCAGCCTCGGCTTTATTCTTAAAATGTTCTTAAAATTTCGCCAATTTCAGCCTCGATATTCTTATAAAATATATTCTTACAAAAAAAAAAAGTGTATTTGATGCTGAGTGTTATCTTCTCCTGAGTAGATGAGTGAACGACTTTTACAAGATAACTTTACGACTGAAATATTTTTCACCTTACAAGATATATTTTTTAACTGCGGCAGATATATACCAGTCCATAGAATGTTGCACGGCAGTGCGGAAGGTCGCGGGCTCGATTCCCGGAGCCGGACCAATGCTTAGGGTCTTCAATTAACTGAGAAATAAAGGCACTGCCTTTGTCCTGCAAAACGGAAATTAACTGAGAAATGAAGGCAGTAAATAAAGGCACTGCCTTTGTACTGCAAAACGGCAATTAACTGAGAAATGAAGGCAGTAAATAAAGGCACTGCCTTTGTACTGCAAAACGGCTACACCATCGCGTAGCTCTGATCGATTTCCCGTCTGCATTAGCAGACGTGATAAAACATACTGTCTTGCTATGTACAACTGAAACTGCTGTGTTTATTGAAACTTGAATACGTTTTTTGTTTTTTAAAGTATTTGATTGATTTTGCTTCGAATACTCGTTCTTGGGTTTGTGGTCATTTTGTTTAAATTTAGGTTGCTTTTAAAAAATTTCTTTCTTTGATAGGCTGAAGAAGGAAATGGTGGCTGTCGGAATATGATACTTGGACTTCACATTGAAGTTTTGTTCGCTAATTTTGGTTTCTGGCTAACCCTCAACCAAAGGTAATAAATGCTTTTTTCTTTGGTCTTTTGTTTATTGGTGTATATCATTTTTTTTGTCCTTTATTTGGTTTCTGCTTGATAACCTTCCTTTTGGTTTCTTTATGGAAGTTTGAATCGAGTGCAACTTTATGCCATTATACAACATAACAGACGGGCCCATTCGTGGGGCCTAAAGTTAGAAAGATGCAGAGGGCCATTTGATACAGTTGAACTTCTCTACAAACGGCCACCTTGGGGACAGAAAGAAAGTGACCGTTGTAGAGAGGTTTTAAACAAGAGTCAATGTATGATTTTTTTTCCGCCGGACGAAAAACAGTGGCCGTTGTAGAGCGGTAGCCGTTAGCGGAGCTTCGACCGAAGTTATCATCATCATCATCATCGTCATCATATTCATCATCATCTTACGGCTCGTTATTACTTCTTTCAGACAAACCCATTCGCTGTTCTGCCATACACTTACCTTATCCTTTTTCTGTTGTGCTATACTTGCTAAGAGGAATTAATGACAATCTAGGCTATTGTAAAGGGTATTTTTGCTTTACGTGATTTTCAGATTGTCGGAGTTATGTTTAAAATATGACGATCGTAAAGAGTTCCATACCAGGTAAGTGAATAAAGTGTTGTTGTTGTTGAAAGTAGCCAAATTT
>CALNXK010000172.1:1125000-1127057 GCA_942486035.1 Porites lobata | reverse complement strand
TTTTCAAACAAATTTCAAATTGTTACCACATTTTTCAAGTTGTGAAAATCTGCCGTACAGATGTCATGGGTCTAATTTACATGACACAATCTGTCATGAAGTCATTGCATGTATACCAGTCGCATGCAACAGTCCTACAAAGCAAAAATTGTACTATCCAAATCAGCCTCAATTGTATCAAACAATTGTCCCAAGGTCTCTGAATTGCATAAAACAGGTCTTGGCATCTTCAATACTCTATTAAAGATAACATGCAAACACCATACACTACATGTAACTCTAAGGTTATTGTTTTTTTGTAAGTGTTTTGGGGTGTCGGCAGCGAACAGTGGCCATTTTATATGGACAGTCATGTGTTTGCTAAATCATCATCATCATCATCAACTTTTTTCATTTTAATCCTTCCTGTCTTGAGCCAAATTACATACTGTCACTTCAGAGTGCTGTATCAATCTCTTCTGGCATTGATGTATGCCTTTCTTGCTGATCATTATGCCGGCAATAAACTGATCGAGTGTAAGGTTTGGCAACTGCTCACAACTGCCATACCAAACATAACATGCAGCTGTTATAATTACAGCTGTTTGAACATGTTATCAAACGGTTAGGTATTGGACACTGGGATTGGACACTTCAAGTAAAATTATCACAACTACGTATACATGTAGTTATGAAATACTCAATGTGCTTACAATGATACAAGGGCATGAGCCGTGAGCTTACGTTATCCTGAGCACGAGAATCATAACATATAGTTCCAAATTAAACCTGAGTGACCGTCTTCTGCAACTGCGAATTTAATTTTTTGGGCTAATCAATACATGTACAAGCTGTTACGAGCTTTATTTAGTCTATTACAATAGCCAAACTTACCCGTAATTTCTCAACTTCACGCTCCAAAAGATCGCATCTAGCGGCTTTTGCATGCTGTAGCTCAAGTTCCGCAATTCTAGCTTTCAAAACATCGTTTTCAGAGTGCACATCCTGCAAGTGTAACAGAGTTCGAATGTGTTTTCCGGTGAGACGTTGATCTTGCTCAACCCTCTCCTCGTAACTTGCTCTCCTTATAGACTTCGCTGACATCGCAAATTCGTTTTCAAAATTTTAGCATTGTCTTTGACTTCTTCACTAGACATAACCCCACAAATTAAGTCACAAAGTTATTTGACTTCACAAAAAGCAAAGCTTCATTGACCAACCGTGTTTACTGTTTATTCGTTGCTGATTCGTTCGCAGGAAGGAACCCTCATTTGCATACAAGAGCCCAGTCCTCAACGTACGTAGTTCTGTTGCGCCTGCACGATTTCTGTAAACGCAAAACGATGGTTGGAAATATTTTTGCAGACGACTTTGGCTCTATCATCTTCACTCTCTTAGTGGCAATTTTACTCAGTGTTCTGATATTCACTGCAAGGAAGGTTTATAAGCAAAATAAAGAATGGGAAGAGAAAAAAAGATGGTGGAAGGAGGGCGTGATTTATCACATATATCCGCGATCATTTCAAGACTCCACTGGCGACGGAAATGGCGATTTACAGGGGATAACAAAGCGACTCGACTATTTTGAATTTTTAGGAATTAAGATCCTTTATCTAAGCCCGATTTTTAGGTCTCCTATGGTGGATAACGGCTATGACATCTCGGACTTCAAAGACATTGACCGCATGTTTGGAAATTTGGAAGACTTTGCGGAGCTTCTAAAAGAAGCTCATTTAAGGGGCATGAGACTAATACTGGACTTTGTGCCAAACCACACATCAGATCAACATCCATGGTTCATTGAAAGCCGTTCCAGTAAAGTCAATCCTAAACGTGATTGGTATGTCTGGCTTGACCCCGCCGTTGGGGGTGGACCCCCTAATAACTGGGTCAGTGTCTTTGGAGGGAGTGCATGGACATATGATGCTAAAACTAATCAATACTACTTACATCAGTTTTGTCCTGAACAACCAGATCTCAACCTCAGAAATGCAGAGGTGCGGGATGCTCTCAATGATGTTCTAACATTTTGGCTTGATCAAGGTGTGGATGGATTCAGAGCAGATGCTGTGGCCCAC
>CALNXK010000172.1:1092500-1112500 GCA_942486035.1 Porites lobata | reverse complement strand
TGAAATGATATCAATTTGTGGCGGTATTTGGGGGGATTTCTGTGAATTCATCGAAGGTTTGAGTTTCGCAAAAGAAATAGCATTGAAAAATTTAGCATGGGAGTCACTGTTGAAGTTGACAATCAAAGGAATCGTTTGGTGATGTGCCTCGATCAAAATGGCGGTGTTTGCGATAACAAGCTTTCGGTCGAGGGACTTCCCGCCAAGTTTCTTAAAATCTTTCTATGATATTTCAATAAGCTTATGTATGAATTAATTATTTGTTGCAGCTTGTTGTTAAGATATGAAGTCTAGAATTTGAGGGAGATTTTGTATGCATTAAGCGACATGCATGTACGAAGTTAATTTTGCGTGCTTGTTCTTCAGGTATCTTAATCGAAATAGTCACGCACATGAACATTTTACGTGTACGGGTACACTACCCGTACCCGTACACCGATATCGGGGTATCTTAAGGTCTCTAATGTTGTTGCTGATTTTTGCTGTACTGTGGTTTGAGAAAAGTTTACTAATATGCTGGGAGAGGCATGCTTGGAAAGAAGGGTCCAAGTGCCTTCTGATTTACTTTAATTATTAGACTATCCATCCAGATATCTAGCTTGCTTTTTCTTGTACATGAAGGTAAAATTAATTTTATCCAGGTATCAAGAATGCATCTTTTGTCCAAGAGCCCCATCCATTTTTGTTCATGGAATTGTCAGTCAAAGGACAGGTATAAACTAGTCTCACACTTGCATAACTGAGTTTGTGTGAAGTGAACAAAGTACAGCTCACAGTCAAAATAAAATTTAAATCAAGGACAAAATTAAACAACACAATTCAAACATTGTATGTGAACCAACCTGATTCAACACAAGGTTTAAAGGGCAGCACAACAGCCACAAGCAGGCGACCAGTAACTGGGTGAAGAGTGTGCTTGATGTCAGCGAGAAGTGTTAGAGGCTTATCACATCTATCCAACAGGTTAAGACAGGCAACAACATCAAATTTGAAGTCAACATTTGCCCATTCAGTTTCATCTAATAATCTAGAGAAAATGAGACAGTGCTTAGAAATTAATATTACAATTTATCACCAAAGTGGAGGTGACTAGTGGTGGATAATTTACTAAGCTGGAAGTGGTGAGGTAAATACTGTATCCACCACTAGCCATAACACTGAGGTAACTAATTGTTTTAGTATATACTAAAACAGTAAGATAATTGACCCAAAAATAAAGATTTTTAACTCACTGATTGCTGCCAACGATTACAATTTTGGCTCACAAGTGACTAAAGGGCTCTCAGGTTTTCTTGCCGATAAATATACTGTAAAAACCTTTGAGGCATTTGTTTAGCTTTTGCGGGGACATATTATATTTAATTTACAACTGTTTTGAAGAAATTTTCTTCAAAACAGTTGTAAATTCTTCCTGTAATTGAAACTATTCTGTAAAAATACCATTTCAATTAGTTTTCAAGTTATTCATGAGCTTGTCAGCTAAACAAGTTAACACAAGACTTAATTTGCATTTGTAAACAAAAAACTCTTCTACCAGTTTCATCGAAAATATTCAGGTTAAACAGACGCAGCTTTACCTGTAAAAACTGCCAAACCAGATTTCACCGCCTCGTTGTGTTTTCAGGAAACAGCTTCTTCACATATTTATCAAATTTCTCCTTTTGTTATGGTAGCAAACTGGGAAGCCATTTTGCTCATAAGTCGTGCAAGTTTGGCATCGCTCGGACCCTGGAGGTGAATCAGTGAATAGCACTGGATATCTCACGCTTGAGAAGCCAATCAGAACGTGCCAAATTAACACTATACAGACTGTTTTAGTATATACTGATTATTATTATCTTATTATTACTAAATATTATTATAATTATTATTATCAATTACTTTATTAATATTGTTATTATTATTTATACTATTATTACTATTAAATGACAGTCAACCCTCTCCCTACACTCACCCCTACAATACAGACACAGTCACACTGCTTCAATATGGACACCTCTCTATTACACACTGTTCTCTTCAGTTGGCAAAAGAAATTAATGATGCCAAATTTCTTATACACCCTATCTCTACTACACAGACACTTCCATAAAACAGATGCTTGGGTCTTGCATTAATCAGTATGGGATTTTTGGGACCAAAACACACACAACTCTCTCACAAAATGTCCCCCAGGCAAGGTGATGAGAAGTAGCTGTGCATGTGTGCAAATTCTTTGACCTCAGAATGATTTCCATTGATCTTGCATTTTATATTCCCTTTAGATTGTTTTACAGACTTTAAAATATTTTTTGTTGATTTTCGAGAATTCAAATCCTTCAATTTTATGTGCACTAAATTTCGACAAGTTTCAGGTTACATACTTTATATGAAAGAGAAACTTTATATAGGGAGTTTTGATCTTTTAATTGACCACTAGAAAGTCAAATGACTACATCACGATTGTAGTAACCACATCAACATTAAGTCTTAAATATTTCTGGAATCAAGTATTGTTGCCTGTATCAAATTAAAGCCCCCAGAATCAAAAAAATTCTTGTGCCTATCATGCCACCACAGAATCTGTCACTTTGGCAACTCAGCTTGAAAAAATACCAACTTGCACTTACTTTCGCACTTGACTGCAGGTTTTGCTTGACTTTTTCCCCTAACCTTTCCCTGACTGCAGAGTTCAGTAAAGGAATATGAAAAAGAAAGAAGTTTCAGAAGCTTACTTGAATCCTCGACTGCTAAGTCTCCATCTCATGGATGGAGATTGCTCTGTAACATAAACTTCATCAAAGTGCTGTTTCATAACACTTGTTACTTTGCCATCACCAGCTCCCAAGTCCAACAAATGTGCAGCCTTCCATGTTCCATCTACACCCATAAGGTTTTGAAACTGGGCATTGGAGAACACAAACATTGATCCACGATCCAAAATGCTACATGTATATCAAAAACAGTTTTCAATAAATAAATAAGGGTCTGTTCAAGTACACGTCAGGCAGTGAAAAAAAAAGTTGTGAACTTATTTAAGAATGTGAGTTGCTCCCTGTAGACAAGGCCTCTTTTTCCCTGGCTGGTATTCCATGGGTGTCTATTTTCCTCCCACCAGTTTCAAGAATACCAGGGAAAAGACGCCCCAGCTGTTAGGAGGGAAGAAATAAAGTTAAAATGGATGCCAAAAAGCATTTTTAACCAGGGATCAATATGATGTTATTTTCCTTCAGCCTGTACACTGAGGAAACAAGGGCATTTTGGGACACCACCACTGATTTCCTTGGAAAATGACATCTGAGAAATGAGCGCAGAAATTCCATAGTACAAAACATCTCATCATTGTCCATATCTGGGTGGTGCTTTTAATAATTGGCCGTGCTGTGTGGGAAATTAATTTGCTTCATATATTTTTTATCTAAGCGTTAAATATTTTAAAACAAGCCAACAATATTATCAGGGATCAGATGAGAAATGGCATTTGATGGGTGGGTAATATGAAAAAAGACTGCATTTTTTTTCAGCTGGAAAGAACACTTTGACGTCCGGGTATTTTCCCCGGCTCCTGGCAATTATCTACATCCCTGATTATACACGTCAGTGGGGTAAGAATCAATTTTTCTCAGGCTATTCAGCCCGCAACAGTGCAGTAAGACATGTTACTCAAAACCTTGATAATGATAGGGCAACCTGATATCTGCATGTATCCACTTCTGATTGGCCATGCCGATAGTTATGCTTTTTGTGACAGGATTTCTTGTACAATAGATCAAGAAAATTGCCATAATTCCCTAGATAGTGATGTCAAAAATATATTGCAGAATAAATTTGAGGACAAGCATTCAAAGCCTTTTACAAATAACAGAATGTAAGAATGTTCATCAAGTTGATTCAGTAATGTTGCTTGTGTGTCACGTACATGTGTACCTCACAGTAATTATGATGAGCAATACACGGTAGACTGGGATAAGTCTAAATAATGGCTGGGGTAAACTATATGTTTGGAACCATGGAATGAAAATTTATCAGAAGGGGCCTTTTTTGAGTGAGAGAGCTAAATAGAGATTGAAAATACAATAAATTATACTTCAACTATAACAAGGATTTCCTGGGTTAATCTAGATAATAAATAATACATTCATTAATAATAACATGCTTACCCATTGACTGTAGTTACAGAGAAGAAATAACCAAAAAAACCTTTAAAAAAAAGATGTCCAATTTGTGAGAGCACCGAATCAGCTTTTTGATGACAGTTCTCCAGGAAGGCTTCAGTTTCTTTATCCAGGGTGCTCTCCACAAACTTTGCTTGTAATTCTTCTGAGAGTGAAGAGTTTATGCACTTGTACCACTAAAAAGAAAAAAAACACAAACAACACATAATAATTTGGTTAATTGGGGCTGGTTTGATTTGTAAGTATTTTTCTTCAAAAAAAAATTTTCTGTACATGCAATAGCAACATTTTGCAAATCTGATCTTTGTTTAGTCTAGAGGCAGCGTCCTTTGAAGATGAGTTCAGGGCTCAAAATATTGGCCGGTCAAAGGACAATGTTCAGACTGAAGGAGAGTTGACCAGGCAATCTTTTGTCTTGATGGTCATGTTCATCGGTTACATTCAATCGTATTGAAAATGAAGTAAATTAAAATTTCCATGCTGTTCAGTTGTTTCAGTTGTCATCAGTACTATGTAGTGAGTCACTGTGTATTGTGGAACTTTGATCTGAAATTCTGGGTGAAATGCACGTAAACCGTTGTTTACAATTCGCGCATATCTGCCCCACCTTCAACAAGATTCTAACAGCAGTTGAACAAAATAAAATGACTGGAAAGATCAAATATCAAAGACTGTCAGTTACAGGTAAAGATTTAGGTAGAAATAAAATGTACTGTACGTGATGGATTGTGCAATAAATATTTTCAGAAAGGGGGCTGGAAAACCAGTGGGGTGTTTACAGTCTGCACTCACTGATGTTATATCTACGTCTTGGTTTTCCTCCTCAGCTACTTGCAGTCGTTCCAATAACAATCTCCCAGTTCTACTTCTCACATATTGACTGGCCCACATGTATTTATATCCAGAAACAGACAGTACTGCAGAAAATAATCAACAAAAAGTTAACACTTCATTAATCCTGTAAAATAAGGTTGCTTTCCAAGAGTCAGAACTGGCCAGCCGGACCATGGCCTGACCAGACATTTTGGCAATGAAAAAGGCTTTTTCAAGAGGCTTTGATGAAACCATCTCCTTTGTGCATAATATTTCAGATTTAACTGATCTGAATGGATAGTTTTAGTGAAGTAAAGCAAGCAAAATTGTACACAGATGTCACCAAGAAATGAAATTTGTGCTTGTGGGAGTGAGAAATACTTTGCAATTTGTAAACCAGAAAAGTCTACCCTTATAGAAATGAACTAATCTCAGTTAATTTGCGGACTCTCAAAGAAATTTCTACTCAACATTGCTCTAATTTGATTATTTGACATGACCTTTATAAGCAACACTTAATTAGCAGCATGACGCACAATGCACCATACACCACATGCCACACTTAATATTGTTCTGTTTTCCCTATATCTTTGATCTGTAACTTTTGGCAGTTGTTAATGGTTAGGCAAGGGTCGACATTAACGGCTGCCCGCTTGCCCGCAGCAACTAAAAATTTCATCCGGGCAACTAAGTTTAGGATTCTAGTTGCCGGATCGGGCAACTGCAATTTCTGTGAAAGTTGTAGGTTAAAATGTTTCAGTATTTTTGTATCAAGTCTAACTTTTAAACTATCAAAACCGTATTTACATTTGTGAACATTTGTATTTACGTGAGTCATACACAACTGCGTAAATTAAAAAGAGATTGAAATATCATCTTGAATTTTGTTGTTTGTTCACTGGAAGTTAGCCTGAGAATAATAAGTTTTAGGTGCCCGTTCAGGCTCCCTGTTTGAAATTTAGGTGTCTCTGGTGACCAGGCGCCCGTTAGGCAGCAGCCTTGTGAGTTCAAACCTATTTCAATTTGGCACATAAATTGGCCTGAATTTCATCCGATTACGTCGAGTCGTTATTACTCTCTCGATTCAGACATTGCTGAGAGGAGAAAATGACTCAAAGCAATCAGATGAAATTCAGGCTTTGCGTAAATGTGAACAAATTTTTGTTTAGAATATTATCGTCAAAAGGGAAGGTGATTAAATAAAAAGGGAAAGGTGGTTCTGGAGGATGGAATTTAATGCTGACCACTCAACAAGAACATGGACTACCTGGACTACCTTGAGCACCTACTTTATTACAAAATAAAGAAGATTTTGCATATTACCAATACGATGAAAAAAAAATATAGTCTGATAATTCTCTCCCTTTAGGTTCCGGCAAACCCTACAGGGGCAGTTACTTAAATAACCCTAACAGATGTGAGACTGAAAGATGAATATGTTGTGGTTCAATTTTATCCTTGGTTAATATACTTTATTCCCCTTTGTTTTTGGGTATGGTAATGTACAGTACAGGCCATGGGCATTGCAGCATTACACGCGTGTTTCATGCGTGGAAATCCGCCATATTGCACGCAAATTCCATGAGAAAAACACATGTGAAACACTCGTGTAAAAAAATACACGCAAAAATACATGCAAAAATACACGCAAATTAGGAAAATTTGCGTGTAAAACTTTACACGCAGGTTGTTATAATTTACGTGTTTTTGGTTTACTCAAGTTTTTACATCGCTGGCTGAGTGACTGCAGTTGTACCTGTGCAGGTGTAATTTGTTAGCATAAATCAAACTTTCGAGGCACGTTCAAATGTTAGTATTTAATGTTATCTGGGCTAAAAGTGATCCAAGTTTTTTGACCAAATGAACATTGTTTTAAAATATTTACATGTTCTTCACTTGAATCTTCATTTGTAGACTTCACAGAGATTATAAAAAGGTTTCAACTAAAATCAGTTTCAGTCATCAATTCGTGACTATTGTGATGGACCAACTACTCTGTTTTGGTGAAGGGTCGCTTCCACATGTATTTTGCTTACAGCATTTCATCTCCTACTTTTATTTAGCTCACTGCTTTGAGTTATTTTCTCCGGCAGCGATCTCCTTTGTCCTCTATCCTTCCTGCAATGTAGGTTCGAAGTAAGAAAGGCTTGTTACTTTGGCAAGAATTTTTAAAGTTTCTTTTAGCTCGCAACACCGGCGTCACTCAGGCGCGTCATGTGTCTACGTTTAAGGAAACAATCTGGCTTAACTGCAAGAACTAATTTTAGTTCCCAGGTTTTAGTTTTACCTGCCGAGGAAAGGTTGTCTTTTAAGATCTACGTTTTCAGCAAAGAGTGTTTAATACTTGTCAAGGGTAAACAAAATAACACGCTGCATTTTTATCATTTACACAAGCTTCTAATTCCAGAAAATGCATGGGATTGAATTACTTTTAAAAAATGTTGTCTATTTTTAACAGACGGCCCATCACAAATAACATGCAAATTCGGAGTGAAATTATATCCAAGTTTAGTAACGCATTGAAATTTTTAAATAGGTAACAAGTAAGGACATATCGTGAAGCTTGACGCTAATTCAATGTTAGAAAAAAGGCATATGTAAAAGAGAAACGTTGTGTGGTCTTTTAAAAGTTAGTGCCAATCGTGCAAAATCAAACCTTCTAGTCATCCCGATTGTTCGAACCCTCGCTAACTCGAACTTCGTGCTTACTCAAGTCGATTTCTCCTGGAATTCTTTCATACAGCCAGTTACTGTAATTTTACCCAAGCTAACTCGAAGTAATTTTTGTTGCCCTTCAAATCATTTCTCTACAATTTTACCCTCGATAACTGGAACCATGTTTTACGCACGTATTATAAACAAGTCTGGAAGAAAATAGTGTACCGAAGTCCGAGTGCCTGCTACGCAAGCTAAAACATTGAACTTATTGTAAAATAACAGTCGTCGCAAGTAACATGCATCCAATTTTACATGGAAAATAGCGCTTCAGCCAACATCCAAGGAAATCGTTGATTATAAAACATGAGGTTCGCGATCGTAGCATGATCAGTAGTAAGAGACAGTGTATAGCAAGTTGTTTTCTCTTTCACCGCGAAAAGACGTTTTTCCACTAGGTTTCTAATTTTACATCAGGCACATTGTCTGTTGTAAAAGAGAGACACGCAACTTGCATGTATTTTTGTAAGCAAAATCAGTCACCATAAAAATACACTCAAATTTGCATGTAAAAAGTCTGCGTGTAAAAGCTCGTGTAAAAATTTACACACAAGGTTTTTGCGTGGATTTTTCGTGGAAATCCGCCATATTGCATGCAATTTACGCGCGTGTAAGAGCTGCAATGCCCGTGGACTGTACTGTATGATAATGAGTTTGAAACAAAGGAAAATAAAATTCTCACCAAGGATTGAACCACAACATTTCAGCTCCTTCGTTAATTGTATTTGATCAACACCAATAGCCCATTATACAGCTACTGGTAAAAACATGGCTAGAGTTGAACCCTTCTTGCTTTATTATTTCTCCTTATGCTAACTAGTATTTTTCAAAAAAGGAAAGAGGTTTTTATCTGACAAGGTCACTCCAGCCTCACATTCACTTATATAAATGATAGCGCCAGCTGTAAAATGGTCTACTTAGAGCTAGTACTACTGAGGTTCTAATATAGATCTACAGCTGCACAGGACGTACGAGATCTTTCATTACTTTCCACAGGACATTGACCCTCTTAGAGGTTAGAGACACAAAATTTCCGAATATGCTTACCACTAGAAAGAGACCTAACTGAGGTGAATCTTATTTATTAACTATTGTTCTTGACAAAAAGGATAAAGTTATAGAACAAGTTTTAACAATAAAATTTGTTCTCTAACTTTAATTTTATGTAAGGCTGTTTTTGAGGAAATCTATGAGGTTGTCTATTCTATACAACATTGGAAGCATACCTGAGAAAAGAAGACTGAATATGACCGTGAAATACAGCTCGAAAAGTTAAAAAGAGAGCATCAATTCACTCTGATAAAGCGCCATGCACCATGTTGTACACTTTTTCCTGAATTCGGCTTGGTTACCAAGCAGAAAAAGGCCGGTACTCTTACGAGATATGTCCCGATATGTCCTTCATGTAAGCCACGTTGCCATGGCAGCTGGAAAGAGCTGTTTAAAAATGAAAACAAGGCATACGGCATTTATTTTTGATAAAGAGCAAAATATCAAGAATGGGAATGAGAATTAATTAAGTTAAGGCCTTATTTAAATAATGCTTACTGCTGTTACAAGGCGTGCTCCTGACCGAGGGCTACCAAGTTGTATCTCATAAAACCGCTGACCAGCTTTTTGACATTTGCCTGCCCTTATCCATCCATCCATGCAGCCAAATTGGGCGTTTATGAAATGCAATACATTGCGATTGGAGGGATACTGTTACTCGCTGGATCATAGATCGTGTTGGCCTTTCAGCTTTGTAATGCTATCATCCTATTTTAGTTCAAATGCACGCCATTGACCCTAGCGTAGAGGTCTAGGTATGGTATTTAAGTACGGGCAAAAGTGCACTGAGCAAATTCAATCGCAAGCTCAAAAGTGTCTCGGCGAATCTACGAAATTCGACCAAGTTGTCATTAAAAGACAACCACGATGTTATCAAATCTCCTATTCAGCCCTCATACTTCTTGTTATTGGAGTGATCTTAGTAGTTTTATGTCGTCGATACATCAAAGACGTGCTGGAATGGTTACAGAACTTGGATGAGTGGGTCGGAGCCCTTCTGTTTGTAATCATGTTCACAGTTGTTTCTTTTCCCGTGACATGGGGTTACATCATTTTAAACGTAGCAGCTGGCTATTTGTATGGATTTATGCTAGGATTCTTTATTGTTGTGGTTTCTGTAGCGTGTGGCCTGTCGAGTGCGTTCATCGTTTGTAGGCGATATTTACGAGATTTTGTACGCTCTAAACTGGAATCCGACAGTCTAAAAGCTATTATGCGTGTAGTCGAAGGGAAGCGTGGTTTTAAAGTCATCGCCCTTACAAGACTCACGCCTGTACCGTTTGGATTGCAAAATGGACTCTTTGCGGTAAGACATTACTACTTTTCCTGTATTCCATTCATGTGATTTATAGTACTATCGAGTATCACTATCACATATCATATCGATCATACTACACTAGCAAAAATATTGTAAAAAGTCAGGGAAGTTGTTGCTTATGGTTTTGTTTGAAACTTATTTTTAAAGTGTAAGAGTCACAGAACCCTAATCCTTACTCTCTAGTTGCTGTTGCTTATATTTATTTATTTATTTTTCCACCGTTATTTATTTACAAAGTGCAAACGTACTTGCTTATTGATGTACATGTACTTGAGTCATGAGTGTGGGCTGCAGGTACCATTGCTACAATATTATTATTCATGTGTGCATAATTTGACAGTTAAGTCACCATCAAAAATAGGCTTAAAATCACCTAATGTTCACTGGGAGATTCAGGGAAGGGGTTAGCAGGAGGGCTGGGGTGGGGAGGGACAGGGGGGGTGTTGGGCCACAGTGCTGGATATTTTGATTTTTATTTTAATAAGGGTTTTACCTGTACTTATACAGCTTGAAACCTTTTCATAATGAAGGGCTGAGGGACTGGCTAAATTTGTTCACTATAATGAGGTTTCATTAATATGTAGAGGTTCTTTTTCATATGTTTTACTATTATTGAGGTAAAGAAAACCATTGGTTTATTAGGAGGACTTCGTTATATAGAGGCTTGTTACATATTGATTGGAGATATAATTAACGCTATAATATCATTAATTTTGTGTTTTTATTCTTTCCCCTAGGTCACTAATGTTCATACTCCTAAATATGTAATTTCATCTATTGTTGGACTTCTTCCCACTCAAGCATTAAACACATACATGGGATCTACATTCCGTTCATTAGAGGATGTTGTTCAAGATCGCTCAGGAGGTTACATCATGCTCTTTGTTCAATTTATCATTAGTATACTGTTAATGACCTATGTGATTCGCCGTGCAAGGAAAGAGTTAAATAAGACATGTGATGAGATGGAGCCTGATATTGAAGCAAATGGTCATGTAGTGACAGCCTTGCCAGAGCAGTTTCAACCTTTGGTAACAAAGAATTTTGGAAGAGGCTTTGATGAAGAAACACAGATGGGAGAAAAGGTGTTTATAGACAACAAAATGAAGAAAGGGCACCAGAGGTCCAAATCTGCATCTGCCGTGTTAACTATGATCAGTGAAGTAAACAAAGGTGCCCAGACTCCATAATAATAAATTATGTTATTTTTTTTCTTGTATTGGTTACCACTCTCACTTCCTTCAACACTTGAAGCGGATGTTCATGACAAACACCAAAAAATTATTCAATTTTAGTACCTTTTTCTTAGATTTTATTAAGGAGTCTCACCATATGAGTTTTTCCCTTTCTTAAGATTCCTGGTGTGCCCAATTGATAAAATTCGATAATCGACAAAATCAATGTAATCGATTTTATCGATACTTGTAGTCTCTTGATTTCGAAAACCAATGAAAATCAAAGGTTTAAAGAGTTGTGAGTATCAATTTTCATTGATTTTGATCAATTTTAACTCGATTTTCATCAATTTTCATCGATTATTATTTATATCAATTCTAAATTGTAAACGTTTCAGATACGCTTGAGCTATTTCTCTTCCTACAAAAAGATTTGTTGTTTAATTGCTGCTTTTCATCTGAATGTGTCAAAAATACAAAAAACTTGATTGAAAGTGTGTTGAAAACTCTCTTCAAATAGTCTGATCAGTTGAGATCCATGATTTAATAGTGGACAATGCCCTCCAGATAGCCCCCTATAATCTATGTGAACAGACTGATTCATTGAACAACGTCTATTGAAAGTATGGATTCCAACTGAAACCAAGTAATCTGGCCACTTTCTTCGCTTTTTCCACGTACAGACTAAATTGTAACTGTAAATTCTACTAAAACTGGTATTCAACTCTCTGGACATTTACTGCCTTTTTTTTATTTTGTTTCATCAAGAAAAAGTGATTAAAATTCCATGCTAAGAATTCATAAATTCCTCATATGTTTAAACTGATAAAAAGTCAATAAAATCGATACTGTTAAGAGGACTTGCATTGTGAATTTCAATTTTCATCGATTGGTGAGACCAATCGATATTAGTCAATTACTTTTTATCGCTTATATGGATTACACTGATTGGTTTCCGGTGATTGATTTTCATCAATTTGGCACACCAGGTAAGTTTTAAGATTTTGTCATTACTCATGCACATTATGGCAGGCTCTGATTCTGGAGGTGGAAAATGTTAGGTTCAATGAAATGTTTGATACCTGAAGAGCTGTATGTAATGTTACCCAATTTTAAACAAACTCATCTGTCTAGGAAACAAACAATTTTGTTATTTAAAAAAGTGAGTGGCATATTTCAATACCACTTACTTATATGATATATTAACTAAATAATATACAACAATCCCTCAAACAGGAGAGGTACCGGTATTATCTAGCACCATGAACTGTCCCTGAGAGGGATAGAAATAATATTTACGAAATTTCCATAAAGATTCAAAAGTAATATTTGTGAATAAAAGACATTACTTAGTTAGGGCTTTGTTTACATTTTAGTACAGCAGGAGCCCATAACCTGGAGCAAGCAACTTCCATGTACTCATGTCATGGTGTTTTTATGGACCAGTTTATTTTTAGAATGGCTTTGGCATGAATTTAAAATATCTTTAAAGTCCCACAAACCAGTCATCAAAACCTACAGACCTAAAAATGATAATTTTTGCCTTTTAATGACATTAGGTTTTCCTTTTTGATATCTTAAGCTGTCATGCAGCGTTCACACTTGGTGCATGGTGCGGGTGCACAGAATTGGGCACCGGGTCCCAGTGTGCACACAATTTTTGTAAGCTCCAAGCAGTCCACTGCTTTGTTCTCGCTGCTAAGCGCATGTTTCAAAATGGTGTCTGACAGGGCAAACTGGTACACAGACACTGGTTCCTGAGCACCAAGTGTGAACAGCTCTTTATACTTCGAATGTGTTCATGGACATGGCGGGGATTAAAATGTGTCTAAAAATAAACCGGTCGGTAAAAACGCCGTGACATAGGCCTAGTATGTATGGAGTTGCATGGTCCACGTTATGGGCTCCTGAATAATATAGGCAGGGCTTCTGGGAAATGCGGCATGTTTTTTCCTTTATTTTGTTACAAATTTAGTAATATTTTCTACATACCAGTTTTGTCTTGAGTCTAAAAATGCTGCAAAATGGGATGCCATGTTGACTCCCTGGCATCCCAAAACAGTGAACAGCCAATGGTATTGTAAGTTACAGGGACCAATCAAAATGCACAAAAAATTGCTATCCACTGATTTTGTAAATTCCAATAATAATTATTATTCAAGGCTAATGCTAGCCTCCCATGCAGGCGTTTTTAGGGGAGCTCGTATTTCTTCCCTCCCCACAAACGCCTGCTCAACGGAAAACAACATTCCTTTCCCATTTCTTTTCTCCTTTTCCAGGAGTGTAGGATTTTTGCAGGAATGTGTGAGTTTTCTGACTGCAGTATATAACCTTAACTTGCAGCAGGACATTAATCAGGGTCTCAATAGAGTTCTATTAAAGTGTAGCCTCCCCGCAGACGTCCTTTGGGGTTCGTTCGTCACACATTCATTTCTCCCCCACGGAGAGAGGCTAATTAAAGTGATGATGTCATGAAAATTAAATTTTTGAAATTATGGAATTCGTCGGGGGAATTTGAAAGAACATTACTTCTGAAAGGCCTATTTGCCAAAAGCTAGCATTTTGGGGCAAATTGTCTTAGAGATGCTAGTCCAAGTTTGTTCTGATGACTCCATACAAATCCTAAGCTCTAAAATTGATTTGGTTCCTAATGTTATGAACTGCGTCAAATTTAGAAGGATTCGTATGGAGTCATCAGAGCATAACTGGGCTAATATCTGAATCTAATTTCAGAATCCCTGACACTTTTTCTTTGTTACTTTGTTTGATTACCTAAATGTATTTATATTATATTGGTGAAGCTAATAAAATAAAATAAATAAATAAATAAGACAATTTGCCCTGGAATGCTAATATCTGGCAAGTTTGCCATTTGGATGTTGTTCTTTCCTAATGTCCCAACAAATCCCTTAATTTCACAAATTTACTTTTTATGACATCACATTTTGGGACTCTATAGCTTCTGAAAATAACAGAAATTATGTGACTTGTTGTGATTCATATTGCCCACCCGTGCTAACTTTTTATCACTTAATAGCCACAAGTAAGGAAATCCAGGACAGTCTTGGATTCTGGATTCCATGCTGTCGATTCCAGCTACTGGATTCCAGTATTTGTCAGTACAAGTCGGATTCTGGATTCCAATCATTAGTGTGATTCCAGATTCCAAAACTCAGGATTCCGAATTCCATAAGCAAAATTTTCCCGTATTCTAGATTCCACAAACAAAAATTCCCATATTCCAGAATCCAGATTCCCTTTCAATAGGGCAAACTTAAGTGGACCTTATGTGCGGATGCAGCAACAAGCAAAGAAACTTTGTCCTGCTGATGAAAGGTTATCCAATAATAGTATAAAATTTAAAATTTGAACAACTTAAACAGCAAATTATCTATCATTCATAGTAAAAAGCTATAAAAACAAGAGAATGAGCTGAACATTTTACAGCCTATTTTAAATGGATTAGTCTTATTACAAATTAATTTTCCAGTTCTACACCCCTGCTGATACCTTGACAACAGAAATAGTAAATTTTTATTTTGAAGGAATATAATAATGTTACTGAGCCAAAATGCTCTTGAATTATTGTACAATGTAGATTCTGTTATTCTTATTGACCTATTTAAGGCAATGTGATTGCTTGCTTTTGCTTGTTTGAAAACTGTGATAAAGTGTGGTGACTAAACTCATTTTAAAGTTTCAGTACTTTGTAAGTTATGGTTGTTTTAATTCCCCGTTATTTTTACTTTAGTGTTTAAGGAATTTTGTAGCTTTTATTTTCCATACTTTATAATGCAATTCAGGAAAATTATCATGTTGAAGCTTAATTAATTTCGCTATTTTTTATCACAGTTTTTTATGGTCAAATATTTCAAAAAGGTGCCTGTTACAATGTTTAATCTGTTAATATCTTTGAATTGAAAATATACAAAATTAATAATAAAAGTCAGACTAAGAATTACAGTCAAACCGGGAAAACCTTGAACACTAAAAAAAATCTTTGGATTAATACTGAGTTGCAAGAAAAAAGCCAATCAGGCACGTGAGAAAACTGAACTGCAAGCAAGAACATTAATTATTTTGTGGTTTTGTGGCTAGTTCACATGTCATGATCTTTGCTCTGATTAGCCATAATACAAGGTGTTCACGGTTTCCCCCTCACACTAACTGCACATTCTAAATTTTAGAACACTTGGGTGCTTTATATTTTAATTTAAAGGTTGCTACTTATTATGAGGAATTTTTTAAGGAAAAGTAGCCACTCTTTATTTTGGGTTTAGTTTAGGCAATTCCAGTTTGAAACTGTGAAATTCAACAGTGAAGGTTTCTGGGTATGTGACCACCCAACCCTCCCCTAAGTCACAATTTGCCCTAAATGAGAAGTAAGTGCTACAAATTTTTTGGACTGAAATAAAAAGCACAATTATTTTAATTTATCATGATATTTATTTTTAGCCTTGTGCTAACTTTGAAAGTTAGTAGTAATGTCCATACATGTGAGTTGACTAATATTACAGTATCAAATGATGAGGATAATACATGTCAACTGTTTTTCCTAAAATCGCATTCCTGGTGATGCTGTTCAGTAATTGACTGTGATATCACTTTAAAAACTGGAATGGGGCTTGTTGTTAAAGTGAGTCACAAAGTAAATGTTATCCGTATTAACTATAGTTACTCAGCTTACTCTGTACTTGGATCAGAAGGGCTTTAGAAGATGCGTTCTATTCAATCAGCGTAGCCCCTAGGTGTTCTCGGCGCGGTCAATCCTGGACATTACTGTGAGCTGTGACGTCATGAAGAGAGACTCGCCCGCTCTTTCTCAAACTGCAAGGACAAAGGGGCAATAGAGAATGCCTATGGTCTATGCTGCTTTTCAATCACACAAGGTACTTCTTGTCAAAAAGCGGATGCAAATTATTATGTCCCAGTTGTTCCAAGTGGATAGCGCTATCCACTTGATAAATTAATCTCTATCCAGTGAATAAATTGGCAGTTGGTTTCTGTAACATTAATCTGCTGGATAGTAATTTAGAAATCCGATAGATAGAGCTACCCAGTGTTTGTACAACCGGTGCCCGAGATGTGCAAAGGTCTGAATAGGAGACGGCATGGGGACGCAGCGATAGAGTTCTGAAGTGATGACGTCATGAAAATTAGATTTGTGAAATTATGGCATTTGTTAAGATATTCTCAGAAAGAACAACATCCAAGATGCCTACTTGCCAAAAATTAGCATTTCGGGGCAAAATCCCTCTGAGATATTAGCCCAGTTATGCTCTGATTACTCCATAAACATCCTTCTAAATTTGACTTGGGTTTAAACGTTTAGACCCAAGTCAAACTTTGCAGCTTTGCGGAGTTATATCTTCCCTTGCTTAAGAAGTGTCACTTCAACCTTGGCAAATCTACTAATTTTAAGGTGCTCTCTCCCCCGCGGGTACTCCCCTACAAAAGTGACGGAGGTGCTTGTCGTACCTTTAAATAGGAGTTTAAATTTGTGGATTGGTACCGCTTAGGGTGCTTAAACCTAAAATGACTACTGCCAGGGAAGATTTATCACAAAACGTTCAAAAAGTCCTTGAGAAAAATGTGTTCGAAAGTTATTTTCATTAATATTGGAATTTGCAGTGCCAGTTATATAACTTGTTGTTGTTGAATAGGTACCTCTTTGGAGTGGAAGTCGACAGGTTTTCTCTAACTTGTCCATGTCAAAAGTTGAAAAACCGTGGAAGAGTCCGTCTCTCAGGTATCAGTAAAGAAATGCAGCATTTGTCTGCCAACCTGATTTTGAGCTATGATCAGTTATCTTCATTCTCACCCTCGTTCATCATAGAATTTTCCTTCCCCGATAAATCGACCAAAATGAAGCTAATCAAATGGTAGTTACGATTCATAAAACACAAGCTAAGGCGCTAGGATCAGATGTATAGAGAAGTTTTAAAATAACGTGCATGTTTTTGCGCTCGTGGTTATCCGTACGTGCGAGTGAACGTTGTCCGATTATGATCTCTAATCGGTCAAAAGGACCGTCCTTCGACAGATTCCGGGAGCTTGAGTGGACTTTCTTCGAAACCTTAGGGCTGTTCAACACTTTCCATCCCCTTCCCTCAAAGCTACTGACCCAGACCCCCCCCCCACTGGAATGGTCAGTTATGGGTTCTTTCCCCCTACCCCCGGGCTCAGGAATACTCCATTGTCCATAGATCAACTGACCACCAAGCATATAGGTGGTGTAAGACATAGGTTTTGAAAATATCCTTTATTAAGCTATCTAAATAGGTACATTTTTAGTGAAATATTGAAAAAGGAACGACGTTAACCGCTTCTAGAAGAATTCACAAATGCCCCGCACGCAGGCACTAGGCTTTCAGACAAATCCCCACCACCGAAACCGACAATATGGCAAATGCCTGACAAATGCCCGGGGGAAGGGCACGCTTGGAATTCACTTAGCCATTATTCGATACGCTGGCAACAGACGTCGCCGGCCTCACGACGGCAACCGGAAACGTGACATTTCTTTGGAGATGTCACTGCGCATGTACAACACGTTGTGACATGAGGTTGTCCTGAAGTCGAGAACGTGAGAACGTGGGGTTTCACGTCGCGACGAAAACGTGAGTACTTAATCTTTTGTTTTGATCCCTTTTAGCTTACTTTTGTGCTATTTTGATGCCAAACCATGCACAATGATTGCCTTTATGCTTAAAACAATGTTTTGTAAGTATTCTTGGACTCATTTTTTTTTTTTACTGAAAAATTGTTTTTCGCATGTCAAACTACAGCAAACTTACCCTGCGAACAGAGTCTCCTTCGATCTTCCTAGATAAGTCGGGAAGAGGAAGGAACCTCTGCCGACATCCTCGACAATTCATATTGAGCATGCTCCAAATTCAAATTTTTCTGCGACGTCAATCAAACCGTTACCGTAGCATCCACTGTGTTTGTCAGCAAATATAAATGTTAGCGGGAACGTACCGTCGGTTCGTTTTCACCCTTCCGTAGCTGTGTTTCCTCTGGATTTGGAAGCTCTATGGGAAAAATTTCACCTTTGGAATCTAAACTTGCCATGTTTCAGTGTAAAGAAGTTAAAAAAATGTTAGAGCTAAGGTAACACTTACGGTGCTTTTCAAAAACAAAGCATCTAACCTTAAAACACAGAAACACACAAAACGGATACGTTTTTGCATCGCAAGCCGGGTGTTATCCACAAAACAGCTGTAAAAGCATCGATCATTTAAATGCAACATGGATTCTGAAGCCTCGTGATCTTAGGCATAGATATTGTTTGTTAAATATTTTCATTCAAAACCCATTTGTTTATCCTCCCAAAAACTTCGCGTAACACTTACGGGATTGTGGATCCGTTCACGTAAGTAAAATCGGCTAAGTACATAGTTAAACCCAAAACAAAATCCATCTCGAATCTGGGTACACTTTCCAATTTTCTAAAACTGAACGTTCAATCTATAATTGTCTCAAAATTCCCGCATGAAATTGAAGCGGCAGCTATTTGTTTTGCTATGGAGCGTGGGCGCGGAAAGAGTCAGCAAAATTGCAGAATATGCGTGCGTGCACAGATAAAACTGGTTCTCGGTTTTCACATGACGTCACTAAAATTCAAACTAAGAAACGATCGATTCTTCTGAGTTTCTGAGTTTCATGAAGTATTACAGCACCTAAACACCTTTATTTAAAGAGAGTTTTGGTTCGAAAGGGTTCTTCGTTTTGCGATAGAGGACGTTTGAATTTCTAGGCTTTTGCGTGACGCGGCATTTAGCTGGCGGCCACAACGGCTCTTATGTGGGTTACAAACATTACCAATTTTGGGAGATTTTGCTGTCTAAACATTCCTTGTCTCAGAATAAATATCACTTTAATATTTTATGAGTTTTTCAAGCGATGAATTAACGCATTAGTACGAAAACTCAAAAACAGATGTTTCTGTTGGTTTCCGGCGGCCATATTTGTGCCCCGCAAAGGGACACAAACATGGCGTCTCCATACAAAGCTTTCTAAATTTTGGTAAAACGTTTTTCCTAATATCTCACATATGAAATATCGCACAGACCTGATTCTTGGCGAGGCCTTTTGCTTATTTATCTTCTTCTATTTCCTAGATTCGGGACTTTCTGTATTGAATGGTTTGCAATTTTATTTTTGATTGCGTGACAGTGAAAACCGAGAATACTTGAAACTTGTCTGACTCATCCAAAAAGCTGGATGATCGGCAGATCAAAGGAACTTGAAGATGTCGGCAGAGTCGCTTCCTCTTTCCCGACTTATCTAGGAAAGATCGAAGCGACTCTGCTAGCAGGGTACCAGCAAACTAGCCTTCAGCGAAGAGGTTGCTTTCATTCAACGTAATGCCGCTTGGTATAATTACTTTTCTTTTCCGATTTTCTCAACGAGTACAACCCATAGATTGCTATAGCTTGAATAACACTGATTTATTCTGGCAAACCCTTCTTCTTGGTATTTCGTTTAACATAGAGGCTTTTTTAATCGACTCAGAGGAATTCGTATTCGAACAGTGTGTACGTCTATTTTGCAATGTTTACAAGCTGACAAACTTCGCGCTACCAAATTTTCTCGCTGAGTTTTATTTCTTGTACATACGAGTTTATTGCATTCTTCTCAGAATGCTCTTTACGATACTTTAGCAAAATAGGAGGCAAAACTTCTACATGTGAGCGGCCGATCAATGTGTCGAATGAAAAACCCAGTGAGCTGAGATTCTGTTCAAAATCTATGCTTATTGTGATAAGTTGT
>CALNXK010000172.1:1007500-1087500 GCA_942486035.1 Porites lobata | reverse complement strand
ATTTTTTCCCACATTTATATATTTATTGTGTTTTTCTTACCGTTAAACCGTCGATCTTTAAAAAAAAAACTTCCATCCCCCTCAACGTCCTAAAGTCCCTTCCTCCCAGGCGGTGTGCGCACTGGGATCGCTTAAGTAGCATGGGCGGTGATCAAAAACTGATCATTTGTGTGAAGATGGCGTGGAGCAATCTCCCAGGAAGGGACTGTGGAGACGAATATTTGTTAAATACACTGTAGAAATTAGCTGTTTCCCTTCATTTTCTTCCAGAGACGTCTGAAAAAGCAAAGTCTATCGAATTACAGGCGTCCCAAGCTAAGCTCAGTTTACGAGAGTGAACACGAGCGAGTCGGTATCGCGTTACAAGCGAAAGTTTAGAGGGTGCATGATGATAGTAAGGTCTGCGAACGACAAATATACTTTATAAAAAATATACTTTTTGATCAATATGCTAAATAAAGAAGACTTATATTTGATATATTAATTTTCTGTGCGTCACGCGGTGCAAATTCATTGATCTAGCTCCACTATCGCGAGCGACTCGGTATCGGGCTACAACCGATCGTATTCTATTCACATACATTCATATTCATGCTCAGTTCTAATAAGGTATGGGGAAAAAAGATTGATCAGCGGACTAAGCCAAGCTGGCACAGCTTGGCTTAGGAAGAGTTCAAGATACGACTCACGCGATTTTTGGGCGGGACTGGGTGGGCCGTCCACCTCTTCGCGGCTTCGCTGAAAAACTGAGCAAGAATGGTTTATTTTCGCGCCAAACCAGAATTTATTATCGGTAATTACGTAATCGCAAGTGAGACCGCTAGACTAGCCATGAAAGAACCCATTATTGAATTATTTTAACCTCGCATATCATTATGAGTGTTGTGAATAGTATTCTATTCACATACATTCATATTCATGCTCAGTTCTAATAAGGTATGGGAAAAAAGATTGATCAGCGCCCAACAGCCCTCACTGTTCCTTAAATAATCTTAGATAATTGCACTCCGACTCTCAAATCCTCTTACAACTTCCCAATCCTCAATCCTCCAACCTCTCTCATAACTTTAATCCCCAAGTACAGTAAGACACAGCTATACGTTTACAATTATAATCAAACTAAACTGGTATGAGTTTCCATAACAACATCTCTTCATTAAAGAAACGATAGCACAAAGGTTATAATCCATTCCAAAAACACCCTAGCCAAACAAAGTATCCTCATTCTGCTGGGCGTTTCCTCTGCTCAGCAGATGGAAAAGCACACACAAAACGTTTCAGCTGATTCACATCCTGCCATGGAGCCACCACATTCTCAGCAGAAAGCGTAGCAAGTCGTCCCGACGGGCCATCATGTTTCAGAACCTTGGCCAGCTCAAGGTAATATAAGGCGGTATGCCCCCTAGCCCAACCCACGTGTTCCATAATCTCAGACAGATCCGCTCCTGTGAGGGCCAACGTTATCGCACAACCCGAACGAAAGCCATGCAATGTCTCACCATCATCAGCTTTCATCCGCTTGAGATACACTTTAAGACGCGCATCTGCTGCTGAAGAACTAAATGGAGAATCTTGGACACCATTATTAGAAGTTGTCGGACGAAACAAATATCCCTTTGTTAAATCAACGCCTAACTCCCTTGCCACTTCGACATATTGCTCAACGCCCTTCACAGGACAGATGACCGACTGGGGATTTCTGCGAACACCAAAGACATTACTGTCACCATCCCGCAAAGTCTTACCCCAGATATGATTAAATAAGAACCCATCATCATTTGGAAAACGAAGGATCTCCGGAACTTTTACCTGACCAAGATCTCCTGGGCGGTCCCCACTAAAGAACGCCAACTTAAAATAAGCTTGGTCACGTGCGATAATGAAACGGTCAAGTTTCGACTTTGATCTCGCTAGCTCGCCTTCAAGATACTTCGATAACTGAGTCAATTTGTCCACAAAGAATGGCGTGGCTTGTTTTGGAGTAACACGGGCCTGTAACTGCTCCGCGGCGACAAGACGAAGGTAATCTTTAACCAATTTATCAGAGGCTGGGTTACCAAGACCTAGCCGCTTGTCCCACTCTCCGTCCCGACCAATGGAATGGAAAATCGATCTTAACTTTCCTATGTAAGAGTCCCCAGTCTTGTACGACAATCTCAAGGGGCAGCCACATGACTGTTTACCACGCTGACCCAAAAATTCACACGTATTATATTGAGGTGTACCTGTGTTTTGCCACGCTTGTCTTTAAAGATCAGGAAGCGACACAAGTCCCTAGGCGTCACTGTCGCGAGGGTAACAAAACCCGGCAGAGCACCAAGAAAAGCCTCAAGTTCCCTCTGAAGAGAATCCTTCTGCTTTTTATAACTGGTTGCCTGATCGTAGTGAAGTAACGGCTGCAATCGCACTTCAATTCCATCAAGGTCAACGATAACATCAGAGTGTTCCTTGACAAGCGTTGTCATAACCTTTCGCTTGTAGCCACAACGTTGACAAAAACGGAAGTCAAAATCATTAGCGTGTCCACAGGTTGGGCATTTAACCGACTGGACAAACAGCTTTGCCATGACTGGAAGCTCCTACAAACCAGAAAAGAAGAACCCTATCATACACCACAAACCAGTAGCACAACAGATCAAAATGTATGCCAAGACACACCTAAAAACACACTGCAAAAACCCAGAGATCTCCAGGAATGCCCTTGTGAGACAGCCACCCCTTTTTGGACGGGACCAAGAGAGCGTTGCCATCGCCACGAACAGCCAGACATCTACTCTTTACAGCTTCATTCATAAGGAGAGGCCACCAGTACTTCTTGGGAAACACGTCCAGCACCACTACTGTGCACGACTGTTTAAAACTCTGCAGAAATTTTAAGACAGGTCCCGTTAAAGCCATGGGAGGAAAAACATACGGTCTGGCCATAAGCGCTCCGAGGGAAGCAAGGTCCTGTGTGAAGAGATTTACACCAGACGATCCGGGAGAGGGAATCGGCGTAAAATGAGGGAGAGAATACCCCGTGCGCATCCGTCATACTATTCGAATCCAAGGCCATAAGGTCGCAAGTATGGCCTTCCCTACCACCAAACTCCTTCTGAACAATCTGCCACAAGCCATCCGACAATTTACTATCTGAGTGGGACAGGCGCCTTGATGGAGCATCAGCAGGATTCTGACCAGTCGGAATGTAAGACATGTGCAGAGATAAGCTAAGCTTCGACGTTGTGAAGAAAAGCCGTTTCAATGCCATATTAAGCTCCAAGCTTCTACCACCCTGGTTGTTCCAAGCCTCGACAACGACCTTATTGTCAACAAAAGCATCAACTCTAGCATTGAACAGTTTGTCTTTAAAAGCCATTAACGCCATGTCGACCGCAGTAGCTTCCTTCGCGGCGATCCCCCATTTGCACTGCTCTTCCGTCCAATAATCTGATATTTCCTCACGATGAGGGGCTAACAAAATAGCACCCCAGACTGATGCGGAAGCATCAGTTGCAACGGACACACGAATATGACGCTCATCCCGCCATGTTACCGGATCATCCCAACCTTCCAAAAACAGCCAATGGGAGATCTCCTCACGCAGATCCCCCCTGATGGGTATTAGCCTGTGGGGAGTACGTTGGCCACCGGCAATAGCTGCATTCATCTGCTTTGTAAACAACTGGGCTGCAGGTACTGCTAGACTAAAAGAGACACATTTCCCAACCAGGCGTTGCAAGGTTTTCACCGTAACCTTAGAGGCATGGAGTATTTTACGGACAAGTTGCAAGAATTTCTCCTTCTTTTCGGGCTTTAAGCAGAACACCTCCCTAGAAGAATCCGCTAAAAAACCGAGGTAGGGAACCACTTTACTTGGGAACAATATTGACTTTTGCAAACCAAGGAAATAGCCCAAGGTGACAAGATGGTAAGCAACAAGAAATAGAGCCGACCTAGCCGCCGCAAGATGACGATCATCAACAGTGTTAATAGTAGCGTATTCCCCCTTATCGAGTGCCACTTGCAGTTCGCCATTGTGTCGATCATCGATGTAGAGCAAACAAGGGATTCCTGTAGCTCTAAGGAAATCACTAGCCAACAGGCCAGTAGTATGATATACAAACGGGGAGATCTTCCACCCAAAAGGAAGGGTATTATACGTGAAATACCACCCTCCCCACTGGATCCCAAAATACTTGCGGCTGTCTTCAGAAAGAAGAATATGGTCATAGCCAGACTTATCGTCTAGGACCGTTTGGTAGGTATCCTTGCCCACGTAACGCGGTAAATCTATCAGCCTGTCTAAAGAGAAAGGCATATCACGCATCCATAAATTAAGATAGCGCGCATCGTGACATAACCTTGGCTTTGTTGGCTCAACTGTAAGGGGAAGAACAATAAATGGAGGGTCAACCACACCCACTCTCCCCAACAGCGAAATAGCTCCAGATCTCAAGCGCGCAACTAACGTTTCCTCCACAAATGACACAAAGGGCTTGCAAGAGACATTGTTCTTAAACACCTTCATCGGAGGCTCGTCTGAATCGAACAATTCTCCTTTAAAACTTCCTTTAAAATGCTTGAAAAACGGCTTAATCGAGACCTTGTCCCTTATCCACCCAAGAATCTGTGCCTGTTGGGGTGACGAGCTATCTCGCGCAATGTACTGCCAATACTCGAAATGGTTATGCAATTCTCCAGCTCGAAAACAATGTGGGTCACGGAACAATAACTCCGAAATATCACCAATTAACTCTCCCCTCTGTATTCTCTGTAATCTAACACGGTCACAGGCTGTCACTTCTCCACTGACCTCGACGGGGTTACCGAAACAATCGACCCAGGACATTGGAAGCTCAATTTCTTTGCCTTGTAACTCCTGAAGTCGAAGATCAAAGGAGTCAGATTTTTCCCAACACCACATGTTTCCCTAGGAAAAAAGGGGGTAGTGAAGACACCTTTAAACACTGAATCGCCGAAAAATCTAAGACCATATTAAAATCATCCCCGTCAAAGTCAGCAGAGAAATACCAGCTAAGACCAGCGAGGCTGGAGGGCCCTTGTCTCAAGGATACCCCTTTTTCACAGTCGTTATAACTATGTTGACAAAATAGACAGAGTAAAATATGCACTAGATTGATTCAATACACACAAAAGTTTGTTTATTATCGCCAAGAATTAAGCAATATTACAACACACAGCCTTGTCCAGGCGGCCTTCAACCTATAACACCGGTGCGAACTAACGAGATCTAAACACAAGCTACTTGTCTGATTTGGGATCCGTTTTCCTCTGCTTGGACTTCAAATCAGGACAATCAGCTTTGATATGACCTCGCCTCTGACAAAAATAACATCGCAAAGAAAAAAGACGAGACGGACGTGCCACACCAGCACCCCTGTTGTCGTTCGCTTGAGGCTTCTTGCGATTTGACTTCTTTTCTACTTTAGAAACGATATCCAGGACCCTCTCGTGGTCCTTGTCTCCTAATAGGCGCATAACAAGGTCCTTGAAGTGGTCCTTCGACAACTCCACCTTTTCCCTAGCCGACTGATGAACGAGCCGATAGTAGTTCTTCCTGTCATGATTACGGTCAGCGGCCTTGTTATGCAGAGTCTCCAACATCTCAAGCACCTCATACTTGTTAAACTCTGTCAACGGGCGGGAAGCATAAGCCAAGATCTGTTCCACGAGCTTCTCAGGCGACGCGTTGGTTACTGCCTCCACTGACTGCTTTAACTGTCTCACCTCCTCACGCAATCTCTGCAAAAGGAACAAAGAGACTCTTAATCACCTCCCACCTCAATGTGCGAAGCACTTAGTGTTATGCATAAAAAACCTCATTACAGGCCTCGTGAAAAAACAAAAACATCACGTAACTTCTCGCGTTACCATGTATAAGCATCCTTCGGCAGGCACAGCCAAAGGAGAAAATACAAGACGACCTAGCAACGTTCAACAATTAACGATGACCCATTATCATAACTCATAACAAACATCCAAAGGCCACATCAGCCGAAGGAAAAGACAAAACACAAATGACACCTCGCTGTCACCATTCGTAACCATCCCACGACCGCAAAAAGGCTGAAGGAAATACAAATAAGCGAATTCACGGCGTCTCTCTAGCCAAAAGCTAGATGTCACCGCCGAACAAAACGGCCACGTCGCTTGTACAATAAGCGAGTCCACAGCGTTCCTCTAGCTAAAAGCTAAACGCCCAACGCTGGTCCGTCAACCAACCACCGCCGAACAAATCGGCCACCTCGCCTGTACGGTTTGTAACCATCCAACGACCACAAAGGCCGAAGAAAATACAAACAAGCGAGTACACGGCGTTCCTCTAGCCAAGAGCCAGACGCCGACCGCTAATCCGTCAACTAGCCACCGCCGAACAAATCGGCCACCTCGCTCGTACGGTTTTGTAACCATCCAACGACCACAAAGGCCGAAAGAAATACAAAATAAGCGAATCCACGGCGTTCCTCCAGCCACAAGCCAGACGCCGAACGCTAGTTCATTAACTAGCCACGCGGAATAGCCCGACAATCTTCCGAAAAGATTTCGATAACAGGCCGCGATCGGGCCAAAGCTGTCCGTTATTCTCTCCACCATGCTGTGTGAAGAACCTGAAAGATACGACAGACAAGAGAAATATGCCACGAAAGAATTCATAACAACTAAAAGAGAACTACCTCCACTGCCAGTTCCTGAGGCTGAGCGACATTAACATTCTGGTTGCCATCCGGTAGATTCACAACCGGCGGATTCACAACTAGCGGGTTCACGACCGGTGGATTCACGACTGGCTCTACAGGATCGACAAGTAACTGAACGTTCGGCTCCGGAGGTTGACCCTCAGCCATCAGGAAATCGTCAAGAAAATCGCGTGGGTCGTATCTTCCAAAAGAAAAGAGACCAGCTCTTCGCGGCTCCGCTGAAAAACTGAGCAAGAATGGTTTATTTTCGCGCCAAACCAGAATTTATTATCGGTAATTACGTAATCGCAAGTGAGACCGCTAGACTAGCCATGAAAGAACCCATTATTGAATTATTTTAACCTCGCATATCATTACGAGTGTTGTGAATAGTTAAGTATTAGAATGAGGAAAAAGAATACTGAGTTCTGCGAACGATAAATATCGTTATACTTTACCTTTTGATCAATAAAATAAATAAAGAAGACTGATCTCCGAAGTATTTCTGTGTGTTTTTGTGAATTTATTGATTTAGTCGACTTCTCGGTTCATAAGGCAGGGGCACCCAACGAGAATATAATTCAGAACCACTCAAACCAACCTCGTCCCCAGGGCTTTTCCCTTAAAAACCCTCTTTTTAAGGGAAAAGCCCTGGGGACGAGGTTGCACTCAAACATAGCATTGTTAAACGAATTTTAGTATTTAAATGGTAGATTTTTATCCCCTAAAAATTTTTCATCTGCTCGGATTTCCCAGGTGAAAGTCTAGTGATTCGAAAATTATAGGGATCAAAACTTACTTTTTCGAAAATTTCAGCAAGAAAAAAGGCTCCCGAAAATTGTAGGTGACCTTTTTAGGGTAAGAATCCGTTAAAAATGGGCAATTATACCCATTTTTAGATGTTCGAAAATCCTACGAGAGGCAGACTAGCAAGAAATTTGGCAAAAAATGTTCAGAAAATTCTAGATCCCAAATCGTCTTCCGAACAGATATTTTCCGAAAATTGTCGTTCGGTGGCTCTGATAAGAGGGAAGTGTAAAATGCAGACTGCGGACTATTGTTTTTAAGGGTTAGCAAACAATGGGACTATTGTTGTCGTGTTCTCCTTTGCATGGTGAAAACAATAGTCCACAGTCTACGTTTTACACCGACCGATTCATAAGACGAAGTCAAGACGGCACAGAAAAGCAGCCGGCGATCCGGACCTTGTCTACTCGAAGGCGGTTTGCGGCCCAAGAAACCCACTGAATGTCGCAGATTTTTCCGATCATAGGTAAAGTTCTATCATCGCCTCAGTAAAATTTTTATTGGCAAATATCCCCTCGCATGTTGCTGAAAATGGGCATTTTCCCCGGGGGGGGCACTTGGGTATTTTTTGGGTGGGTATGTGCCGCCCGGGACTCCAAATTGGCACCCCGTTCTAAAAACAATTTTCCCTAAAATTGATACCCCGTTCTAGAAATGGGCCAATTTTTTATACCCCGTTCTAGAATTCGCCCTAAAACTGATACCCCGTTCTAGAAATGGGCCAATTTTTTATACTCCGTCCTAGAAACTTTGTAAATTGAAATAGCCCTGTTTTTTTAAAAAGATATTTCTTTATTTGTTCGACTTATACATCAAATAAATGCTTCTTCATAACCGGCAACAATTTTAAGCAGAAGATAAGGCTGTGATCCACAATTTTTTATACCCCGTTCTAGAAAACGCCTCTGAAATGGATACCCCCTTCTAAATCAGGAGCTTCAAAATCACCACCCCGTCGGGCGGCACATACCCGTATAGCTAATGTATGGGAGTACCCCCCCCCCGGGGCATTTTCTCACGTCGCCCCGATCATGTCCAAAATACCTTCTTTCGGCGAACGTGCTTGAGATTTTGAAAGTGGACACAGGGCTTGGGTCCAGGTTCAAATTTCTCTCGACCGAGGGTGGTTCAGTCAACAAAGAAACCCTCACGAAATGCTTCCTGTTGTTGTTGTAGCCTGGATATAACAGTTTTACCTGTTAAAGTTATAAACCCAAGTAATGCTCCAAATTTTCACGTGAAAACGAACTAAACATCTTGAAATTAAATTTCAGTGAAGTTGTTTGAGCTACCCTTCTTCACAGAAAAAGTCTAAATAAGTATAAGTTTGTGGAAAACTTTTTCAAAAAGAACTATGTCAATCGAATTATACAGCATGATTTATAATGCCATCACGAAATTTATCGACCTTTGCCGCCATCTTGAAAATTCTGCATTCACATTGCATAGCAATCCCAGTGCGCACACCGCCCGCCTTCTTTTGGTCACGTGGTCTGTATTCCGGTTATTTGTTTGAAGCTATCCCCCGCCCGATTCCACAACACCCCACCCCCGACTCGATTAGTTTTGGGGCACTTATCGCTGATTTACACCCTATCGTTGATTTCAAGTCTCCTGAACTTCGGTATTGAAAGTACAATCTTCCGTGTTCGAAATGGCTGTTGATATAGGATGGTGGGTGATTAAATTTCGCGATGATATTCAACGTTATGTCCAACAGTTTGGTGTTTCAGATATTGATACATTCTTCAAGAAAAAATTGGAGAGTTGGCAAGACATCAAGGTGAATATAGCGATTACTGGCTACGCTGGAACTGGAAAATCGAGTTTCGTCAACAGAATACGAGGGTAAGTATATTGAATATATTATAAATGTTACATATTCAAATTTGGTAAACGAGACATACGTATACTAGGTTCGTCTTCTAATAGTACGTGGAAGTAATTGCAGCTTCAATAATAAATCTTATCACATCGTGACACATATTCACAACTCAATAATGATGCAATCAATTAAGCTCGCTTTCATGCTCTCTCTTGTTTAAAACCAGACACTCATAGAAAAGCATTGCTCGTGAAATATATAAATTATTTAAAGCAGTTTTATTTTTAAGATCTCCATTAAAGCCCTCGTGTACTTTAAAATTTTTGCGCCCCACTTTTGTTTCACTTTAACCTTGAAGTTTGCAGGTTAAAGTGACTCGATGCAAGTCGAAGCAATAAATTTTAAGAAAATATGACCTTTTTCTACTCAAAACTGATAAGAAAAAACCAGAACTGGACCATAAGAACTAGTGGACGATGGTGGGTGTATTGTAGTAGCAACCGCGTTATTTGCATGACGCTGATATATTACAATGTATCTGTAATGATGATGAGCGGGTTATCCGTTTTTTTTAAGCCGACTTCTATCCAATTCCTAGAATTATTTCTAAGGTTTGTTTAATAAAAAGTATATGTATTTTATTTTTTCTTGCGTAGCCGGCCTATCCAGTACAATTGTGGACGGGTTTCATTTTCGAACGCGACTGGCCCATACACAATTTATTTCCTCTAGACAGATGGTGGATCTGATGGTGACCCAAGTCAATCTAAGTCAGTTTTAAGACCCCTTATTTGAGAATTTACTCAGCTTAATCGTTCAATTTCTTACGTGATTCAATTAATTAGATACAGAATACCAGGAGCCCATCACTAGGCTTCTGAGAATACTCATTTTAAAACGACCATCTTCAAAGTGCTTTATGAATTCATGATTTAAATTCCTTCAGGGTCAATCCTCAATGCAATGAACGAAAAGCACGTAACTCAAAACTCTTCCGGTTTTTCCGAGAATTCTGCTGAGCCTCACATGTTTTTCATGACAGCAGGAGCCCGAAAAGTAAACATTTGCCACAGTTGAATACAACTGACACGATAAAAGACAACGAGACACATCACACATGACTCAAGGCCGCTTATTTACCCTTTTTCAAATGGAGAGTAGACTTGCTACAAGTCGACCTCTTTGCGAGCGGAGCGAGCGTTTTTTGGCCGCAACGACGAAGGACTTTTTTGGAAGTCTAAATGGAGAGAAGTTGCTCGCAAGCTATTTTTGATTCGGATATTTCACTGATCGGACGGTCTTCCTTCACGCTCTCTTTCCACTAGACGTACCCACAATTTATTTTTTTAAGCTAGGAAAATTCGACGAATATAACCCTATCAAAACGGTCTTTTAGTTGATTGGAAAGTCTTCTCCTCTACGATAAAAAGATAACACAGTCTATTTTGGTCCCTGAACTTTCAGAAAAACAATTAAATCAAGCAGCATTAAAAACCACAGGTAACCCAGGCTCTGTGATAGTACCACAGTACGGTTCCAGTAAAATTACAGTGTTTGCATGGGGTAAAAATAGGATCCCAAAAATTTAAAGGAAATACTAAACAAAATACTCTGCGGTTAGTTGTTGTTGTCCTTAATGCTCCAACGAAGTTTCGTGGTAATTTGTTCAAATTCACTCTATATACAAATAATATACAAGGTAGGAGACACGAGATGGCATCTTCGCCGCCATGCTCTGATTCAACACAACTTTTTCCACGAATTCGAACTCCAACAGAAAATAAACATGCCAGGATCGTAGTAATAGGATAGCAGCAGATATAGAAACCAATGAAGCTTTCCCAGATAGAAAAACGAATCCCGCAGACTTTGACAAACTCGAAGGATATAATTCAAAAAGGCCGAGAATATGCTCGCCGAAGTAGCCGGGCCAGATCAACGCGCGGCCAAGAAAATGAGGACTGTGCACTGTACAAAAAAATCCTTTTTATTTCAATTTTATTTCAAAAGTTAGGACAAGAAAGTATTTTTACCCTCCAAACACCTTCCATGGCTATTCTGGTTGTTGAAGGATCTTCACTTCGCATTGCAACCTCGTTCTCAGTAGCCTCTCACTTCAGAGAACGGCAAGAAGAAGAGCCCTTGTGAACCGGGTTCTTGGAAAGTGGTAGCTGTGGAGGGGACAACAGAATTGTACGTGTTTCGAGTTTGTAATGACTGCTAAACAAGAGAACTGAAGACCCAATGAGTTATACTCCATCTGAAGTACAATGTATTCACCATGGAAGAGAAGAAGACATATTTACAACTCTTTTTATTGTTTGTTTGTTTGTTTGTTTTGTCAGTTAAATTTACACCAATAGGCAATTTTTCCTGCCGACATTGGTGAATATTTTCACTTCAGGTCGATTCTTACGCTGTATCATGCGCCATTACTGTTTGCATTTAGCGATAATTTTAGTACGCAAATCACGCACACTTAAAGTACTTAGTACAGTCCATCCTGTCTTACGCAGCCACCTTTAAGGAATGACTATATAACTGACTGTAAACGTTGAAATGAACTGCAGAAATCGCTCGTTTTTACTTTTTGTGAGACTTTCTTTTTTGTTTTCGCAATAGTCAAGTGTACGATTAAAAGGAGTGAATGGCAACTTTAAGGTTCTTTCCTCAAGAAACTTCCTCAAGAAGCATCTCCTCCTTAAGTATACGGGAGTTGAATTTGATGCGCCACCCTGCGCCGAGCATGAGTACATTCCGTGTTAATTTTGATAGCTCTTGAAATTAATGTTAATCACAGAAATCGTTACATTTTCAATAATTTCTTTCTCAGACTTAAAGACTGCGACCCAGGAGCAGCCAAAGTTGGCTTCTGCACTGATTACACATCTCAGCCGAAACCATATCCTCATCCAGATAATCCAAACATTATATTTTGGGATTTACCAGGAATAGGGACCGATGAATTCCCCGCAAAGACGTACTGTCAGAGAGTAGATTTGAAAAAGTATGACTCATTTCTGATCTTCACGGCGAACAGATTCCGCAGGGAGGATTCAATTCTGGCCGAGGCCGTTTCATCGATCGGTAAGAAGTTCTTCTTCGTCCGCTCGAAAATAGATCAAGACATTGAAAACGAGACTGACATATTAAGTACTCCTGAATCATTCAATGAAACGAATTTCCTCGAAAAAGTGCGAGTTGAGTGTTTGAATAAACTGGGTGACCGACTGAGCAATAAGCAGCATATTTTCCTGATAAGCAACATGTACCCCAAAAAATGGGACTTCAAAGATCTGGGACAAGTCATTCTAGATATTTTGCCAACAGATTTGAGCGAGTGTTTGACCTTGTCCCTTGGCGTTCTAAAGAGCTTGTCAACTGAAACGTTAGAGAGAAAAGTCGCAGTCCTCAAAAGACGAATATGGCTGGTTGCAGGGGCTTCTGCCGCGGTCGCATTGGTTCCGATTCCTGGTGTTTCTACAGTGGCTGATCTCGGTCTGATTGTCACAGAAATGGAATTTTACAGATCCCAGCTTGGTCTGCCTAAAGATAGACCAGATAAATTTGAGATGCTGACCGAGCCCACTCAAGTCAAAGCCAAAATGTACCTGAAATCTCTGGAATTAGCTGTAAAAGGTACCGGATGGTTGGCAGCCTATGGCAGAGAAGCAGCTGCTAAGGAACTGGTTCGTTTTCTTCCATTCGCTTTAGCAACAGCTAGTGCAATGTCATGTGGTACTACGTACTATGCACTTTTGCATTGTTTGGAAACAATGGCAGACGTGGCATTTGCCGTCCTTTGCGAAGCCACCGAAAAAACGGCCGAAGATTTGCCAGATATAGATTAATTTAACATTCAATGTCTTTTTTATCTCTGTAAAGTACGTACTTACAACCGCATTTGCTGAAGGTAACTCTCCGCTTGAATCAAGTTCTCGAATATTACAACAGTAGCCAGAATGGGTGATTTTTTACGCTAGTAAATACAGGTGTAGCCCCATGTAAGGGGATCCAGGATAGTCTCACGCTTAGATTCCGGATTCCACGCCGTGAATTCCGCATTCCAATTGCTGGATTATGGATTCTTTGTCAGTGGAACTTTGCCTATTTCGGATTTCAATCATTAGAGGAACCCGAATTCCTTGAGCTGTATTCCGGATTCCCCGAGAACAATTTCCCCGATTCCGCAATCCTGATTCACTTACATAAGGCGACGGTAAAATACCAGGAAAAAAAACAACAACAGTAAAAAAAAAAAAAAAAAACCAAGAAAAAACAACAATTAAACTACCCAGTATCTTGTTGTGCCATGAACTAACTATTCAACGTTAAAACAGAGGAAGAATGAAAATCGAGTAAATTGTGGTCCTCTCAAGACGCGCGTTAGCCATCGTACTATCGTGTTCTGTCATTGCTTTTAGTATTAAGCGGTCACTCTCGAGAAATAGCCAGCATTGAAAGTAAATTCTGAACATCGTAAAGAACAAGTTTGGCCATGTCTAAAAAACTTATGCATTTTTTTAGTACTGGTAGTAGCAGCAGTAGACTTGATCTAAGTATCTAGTGGGTATTTTAAATTAGTATTATGAATAGTTAAAAGTTTAAATATTTTAGCGGGAAATTGGAACGTTTTCCTATATATTTAAAGGACTAGCGTAGAAGTAATGATTGAAAGGAACTTTAAATGACGACTTTTTTGAAACTTATCTTGTGATAATTAGAGGTCTGTCTATTGTACTTTAGTAAGTGACAATGCGGAGATTTTGAAGAACATAATAACGGTGATAAACCTTCAAGGGTAATAGAAGTTGGTTCGAAAAATCGAAGGTGGAATTGAATCACAACTGTTCTACTATAGTATCAGTTGTGTTATAAAAACCGTGAAGGCCTGAGAAATCAACAGTATATCAGTCTCGCTTGTCAATGTATGTACCCTGTGTATTTACAAACAAAACGAACAATTGTACCGTAAAGTAATAGATTGAAGCCAACTTAGAGAAAGAAAAATAGTTACCTTGCGCAGGACCTAACACTGCATTTAACCTGCTAATAAGCTCTTTCTTTGAAATAAAAAGTGATAACGGGTAATAATCTCTTGCTTCTTTTCAACCCAGAAACTTCGGCTATAAGATGCCTGAAATGATTCTCGATTGTGTCGTACAACGTCGCCATGTTCCCTTGTGAAAGAAAAGTGGGAAGCTCAACAACAACACCAGTGTGGACGAAGCTCACTTCCATGAATACCACTTTACACGGAACATCTCTAATGAACCTTTCGCTGGTCATTGCTGTGAAAAAACATTAGGGAAATTAAGATAGAGACGTTTTCGGGGCGACGGCGACCGGACTGGCAGAGCAATCCTGGAACAGAGGTAGCCGTCGGTTCCCTCCAAAATTGGAACATTAAGATCGCAGTGAACTCAGGTGGACGGCGCCTTGGAAGACTACCGAAGAGGAAAATATGGCTTCACATAAAGAACTAAGAGAATTAATGCTTAATTGCTTGCATGCAACAACAACAACAATAACTTTATTTCAGTATTCCCACGTTAGTACGTGGTATTACCACTAACGAAAAAAAAGTGAGCTAAAACACACAATTAAAATATCGGCGTTCATATTTTTTTGTCGGGATACTTTTATTTGGCTCATAGGTCAATTTTGTCCATGTAAAGCTCACTTAAAGTTTGCTGTTTGCCATATTGGATCAGATTGGATCTTGACTCTGTGACATGAAACATAGAAACATTATAAAGATGTAAGTTTAGATAACAGAGCTTGGAAATCGAGCTTGAAATGTGACTCAAAGAAAACAAGGACAATTTAAGGACGATAATCTGCAAAATCCTGGTTGCTAAATGCAACAATCCTGATTGAAATGAGAGTTAAATACTCACGTTCTCGCCACAACGCCAAACAGACCAGTTTCACGTCGCCGACGGGAGCACGACGGCGATGTGGTGAGCAAGAGCATGCGCAATAGTGCACAAATCATGACAAATCATGACGTCACGTCCGGTTGAAGTTGCCGTCGCCCCGAAAACAGGGCGCTTAAGCAACAACGACGACGACGGCTACAAAAACGTCACTTAAAAATTGAATTCGCGCCCCTTCAAACTTTATCGCGCTTATTCCATCTCGTTTACTTCGTCAAATGTTGGCAACTGTTTTTGGAGTTGAATTCTAAAGGACTGTATCAAAGTTCAGGAAAAGAAAAGAAAGTTGTTGTCTTGTGTTCCCGTCCTCGACAAGACGTGAATTCAGGCACTTTCACGTTGTAGTCGGGCAACGACGGCCAAGAAATGTACAAAAAAAGCGTGATGCACGTGCAAAGTTGTTGTTTTGCTAATCAAACCTATTGCTTTTTTTGCCGTTCTCGTTGCCGTCCGCGTCGTCGTTGTTTAAGCTCCCCAACGTCTCCATCTTAAGTTCCCTATTCATTTCACTGCAGTAACGACATTCATTTTCGTTCTTTACAAAGTCATTAACCTGGCAGTTTTGCATATCCATATTGTTACTTGTGGCGACGAATTACGACGGCAGAATTATTTTCTACAAAAAGGAGACCACCAGATTCAAAATGAGAGCGGAAATCGTGGGAAGAGAACTTTGCGATGGGTCTCACTTTCCAGACCGCGGGTTTTCTTCTGTCGGCTGTGTCTGAAAGATCTGTTGTTTACGGTCCTGAATCCAGCTTATGTCCCTGAAATCTACCCTTGAATTCGTCTTACACCGAGGCAACTCTAATTTCTCCCACGGAAAGACTGGAGACTGGTTTAGTTCTGTTCCGTACATCGGCCGTTGCAGCTTTAGCCTTTACACTGCTTTTGTTTGAATAGGTCAGCACACAGCACCACACACAAACATACAACCTCTTCGGCTTTATCTTTAACAATTGTGGTTCGCCACTTACTTGTGGATTCTGTATGTGAACTTAAACGTTTGTTTTCCATCCAATCTGACGGCCAGTAAAGAAAAAAATTAGAAAAGGAAAGAAAGAAAGAAAGGAAAAGAAGTCTACGGGAAAGGGAATTTGTAGCCGGTCACCTATCCATTGACCTCGCCCGTCATGGCTTAACTACAATTCGGGACATTAGAACTTGGTTCAATCGAAGGAATAGCGTTGACATGTTGTGCTCGACCTCCTCTTCCCTTTCCCCTCAATGTTGGCCTCGAACTTGAACAATTCCACCAAAAAACCATTTCAAAACAACATTGGAAGAGAGAAAGACATGTATCAGAGCAGTGTGACCCAAGTACTGTGTCAGAGATTGTTGCTGCAAATTACTGACATAAATCCCTCCGTATGTAAGCCCCTCCGAATATAAGCCCCCAAAGAGCCTTTGAAAAAAAAAGTCCCGGGGCTTATTCTCGGAATGTTACGGTATTTTTCCCCTCCATGAGCTGTTTCAACAAGGTGATAACCAAGTCCTTTTATCAACAGTTACACAACAATGAAAGTTGCTCTAGAGTCGTTACAGAAGCTTCAAACCTGGCTAGTTTAGCTCCTAATATTTCAGATAATCGATTTAATTTGCAACTAAAGCGGAAAGTCAGTTTAAATGTAAAAAATAAAAAAATATATCATAAATTCTAAAAAAAGCAAAATGTACTAGTAACTATAGGAAGCAAACCTACATTGCTTTTTTCTTTAAAAGCACATAACATACTACCATTTTTTTAAATGCTTTGCCATTTAAAATTTTTTTTTTACCATTCTTATGAGACTTACTCTTAGTTGAGTTCAAAAGAGTGGCTCCTTGTAAGTGCTTATCAGCAAGAGTTTTTTTAATTTTCGGGTGAAAATTTACAGGATACCTAATTTTAATATGCTCTCTCAGTTTCTGCTAACAATTTTCTTTCAAAAGCGAACTGCCTTCGTGTTTACAGAAAGTTAATCACGTGATCAACTAATCCAAAAGGTCTATTATTCACCAACCTGTTCTCTTCCACCTCATACAGGGTGTTTCAAAAGTTCGTTCCGATTGTGAATTGTATTTTGAGCAAAGCATTTAATTTATCTTCAGGCAAATGTAAACTGATTCAGGTAAGAAATTTATCTAAATAACCGTTCAAAGCAATTTCAAACTAAAATTTGAAGAAATTATAATTTTTTTAAATTTTTTGCCCCACTATAAGACGCAGACCTCCCTAATACGTAATACTTTTCCTGCCCATTTTGTAGGTTTTCTATTTTGGTACTTTTATCGTTTTCTTTTATTTTCTCTACACCTTCATGAAAATGAAGGCCTCCGCCGTTTGTGCTAGAGCTCAGGTATCTATTTTTATGGTTTTCTGGCCATTCAGTCCAAAAAAGTGCCAAATTGTTGAAGAAGTCTGAACGATGACCGAACAAGTGGTCAAAAGTAAATACAAAGAGGACAAACCAAGGAGTGGATGGCTGTTTCTTCACAAAAAGTGTGAGAAATATTATCGAAAAAGCTGTAAGTATATGCGTAATAATTCGACAAAACAGAAAGGTAAAAACATTTCAACTTCACATTATAGATCAAAGTTTCGAGCACAACGGTATAGGGATAAGTTACCAAAAACAGTGGAAAGCCTTGAAGAGAAAAAGGCGGTGCACACTTCATGCAAGCGTAGTGTCAGAAGGATTTGCCAACTTCATACCAAAGGAGGACCGGCCGGCAAACTCACGTGATGTGAACCCCCTAGAGACCATCTGGATTCTCGTAGACAAGACAACTTACAAAGAGCCAGCCCCAAAACACTGGACGAGCTAAGTCAATGACTACGCTTCGCCTGGAAGAATGTGACTTTGGACACGCTTTGGGAGCTCGTACAGTTTATGATCTTTTATACCTCACCGCTTAGAAAATGTCAGAAAACATGCAGGAAGACATTCTGGTTACTAATATTTTAGTTATTGAATGTTAAATGAATGATGAATCACATACTAAGTTTTGGAAAAGGTTTTTTAAAATACTTAGAGAAATTTATGCGAATTAAAAATCGCAACGAACTTTTGAAATACCCTGTATAGGGTGTCAGTTATGCTAAAATTTTTGCCCTCAGAATATTATAGTTTAATTAAAGATTGTGGCTGAAGCTCATGCTACTTTTAAACAAACAATAGAAAAATAAACAGAAAACTAGCTACATAAATACTTTGACGCATTACATTGCCACGCGCAAACGCGGATCAAGACGATCTAGGATAAAGACTACTATCGATTTCCCAAACGAAGGCCGGGTTCACGCTTTCGTGCGTCTTGTTTAAAAACTTAAATTTCTCCCCTCTGCATTAGAAAGCTATCTGTTCAAGTCTTCAACCCTCGATATCACTAAGGTTCGTCTTTTATTAAAAGATCAAGTGACTCATGCGATAAATTTGTCGAAATACCATTCGAAGGCATCGCATAAGTGGCATGTAATCTCAGCAAAATTGGGGTTGACCAACTGATCGCTGATGTCTTTGTCAAGTTCACTGATTGTTAACTAATCGTCGGTTGTCACTCCAAGAATTGTGAGGTCTATCCGAGGAATTCACCAGTTGATTTCAATTTGCAGTGATAATTTATCTTAAGATTCCTTTATTAGACGTCTTGACTTCCTCTCCTTCCAAGAAACCCCATGTACGTCAAAAAAGAAGATTTTTGTGATTGGACTTTTAAGTGTTGAACAATAAAAATGCAAGCAATGTAAATTTTAGCCTTGATCTTGTTTACTCTTACCCATTTTGATTTATGCTTAAAATTAGGAGGATTTCTTAAGTGGTTACAGTATGATTAGTTAACTAAGGGACATTTTATTGGGATGTAATGTCAGGTATATATCACGAATATTCACCTATTATTAGTTGTTTAGAATATACCTTTACAAGTTTGATTTATAAAATATTCATGAACATAAACCTTCTACTTTCATGAATTCGTTCTTAATCAAATACGTTCTGTTTTGGTACACTTTCGCGACTTCCACGACAACCCTTTTATCGTAAAAGAATGTTCAATTAAGTTTCCCAACAGAGGCTTGTTTACGTTTAAAAATAACGCATGGTTTGATATTTCAACCTTCACTTGATTCTTCATCAAGATTTCCAGAAAATGACCTCTATCGTTATTCCTTATTTTATTAGGTTTTAGCTTGTTTCCCGTGTTCTCGATCGAATTCATTTAGTTAATGGTTTTTATTTGTAACTTAAAATATTTTAATGACAATTAATGGTATGGAATATCTCTCAATTCACAGGTGTTGGTTAAAGTAAACATCTATTGTTGTAATTTCTGCTCTCTACCGCGAACTGTATTTTTAATTTGTCCTCTGAGTTTCCAGTCACGTCCGTAGTTAATTTATGGAAAAGTTTTAGCCCAATCAATCATCTTCGATGAAGAAGCACCTTCTGTAAATCGACAACAATCTTAGATTTTCAAACTGTAATTTTAATACTTTCCTATCTGTTAATATGAAAAGTCTGTTAACTAGTGTATACATTGTAGTTTTTATAGTGTTCTCAATTTTTTGTATTGGCCAGCTAACATTGCCTTAATAGTGAAAACTTAGGTTGAAAAACCATTTTGACAAAGTAATTATCTCGAAGGTTTCATGCTAATAAGGCTGTTTCAACCAATCGGGTTAGACGTACGTCAGCATTAAGCAGGTGGTTTTTTGGCTGGCATAAAAACGGGTGGAACACCAATCTACCAGAGAGAATAGACACTGAAGAGAATTGTAAAAACCCAGAAGCTACAAAGTGAATAAACGTCCTGAGTCAAAGAGAAGTGTGTTTGTAAAAAGGGTACAGCTAGTCCCCGACATAAAGGCCTTTTTATGCTTCATGCTCCTTTACATATTACGAAAATTATTGATGTTGGCGGAGTCTCGCTTTGGGTGAGCTCTGTTTGCTGGGACACAAAATAATCACAACCCCATTATGGGATATTTTGGCCACGGGAGTGGCCGTTTATTAAATTAAAGCATATAAAGCTCGGAAAACTAGATACACAAGAACATTATCCCAGCAAAGGTGAGGGCACACCCGCCACTCCCTAGGGTAAAATAAAGCTAACGGGAGGGAAGGGAGGGAAAAATGTTTCTGACTGTCTTGTAATGCGAGGAAGGAGGCCTTGTGCCTCGCTTCTGTGACTTACATGACCCGTGACATAAATGACACTTTTGTGACAAATCACCCGGATGACAGGAAACCCTCCTTTGCTGATAGCTGGAGAAATACAATAATGATCAGTCACATTAAGCATAAAACCAATTATTTCTTTCAGAAATAAATCTCATTTATGCTTCATGCTCCTTTACATATTATGAAAGTTATTGATGTTGGCGGAGTCTCGCTTTGGGTGAGCTCTGTTTGCTGGGACACAAAATAATCACAACCCCATTATGGGATATTTTGGCCACGGGAGTGGCCGTTTATTAAATTAAAGCATATAAAGCTGGGAAAACTAGATACACAAGAACATTATCCCAGCAAAGGTGAGGGCACACCCGCCACAGCCCAGAGCAAGGAACGAGTGAAAGGGCCGCCCCACCCGAGGCCAAAGCAAGACGACCGCCAACAGAAACTACTGGTACCTACAAATCAAAATGTACAATGGAAAAAGGTGTGCGCCGCCTGATACAAAACCCGAAAAACCACATGGGAAAACTGGGAACGTATCCCCAACCAATGCAGTCACACAAAACCTCTGGGGTTAAAGGTAAGAAAGATACCACATTAAAAATAAAAAGGGTCAATGTGCGAGAGCTGAGATGAATATACATGTATTATAATCATCCAACCGTGTACACCTTACAACAATAGAGTCAACTAGTGCCATAACGGCTCATGTGTGTCCATAGCAATAAGACATTGTATACATTCTTTGTCACCGTCACTTACAGCTTAGTTCCACCAGTTTAGTTCAGTGGAGGTTATGCACATAAAGATATAGTAATAGAATGGTAAGGCTGTTTACAAAGCCCTGCTTACTGAAATGGATCAGTGTAACCAACAGAAATGTACAAGTTTGAATGAATATGAGGGGTGTATGGCCCTTGCTCACACTGTCATTGTATCTGACACAGATCAAAAAGTGTGAATCACTTAAGTTAACTAACAGTTTAAAAGTGAAAATGAATGAGATAACTGTATGGCCCTTGTTCACACAGCCATCATAAATTGCACTTACTCACTAAGCACTGGACACTAGATGGGAATAAAATGGCCTACATAAGCAAATGAGTTTTAAGTCATGTTTTCCTAAGTCTTGGATACAGAAGTGGATTGATGTAACCACCAGAAATGGGTTACTGTAGCTAGAATAAAGGAAATGGCTGCATAGCCTGTCAGCTCACACAGTCAACTTATAATATCGGCCTCACTAATGCCACATCGATACGAAGCTCAAACGTGTTTAAAAGCTGTAAAGTTAAACCAGGTTGAAATAATTAGAAGTGAAAATTAATCGGTAAGATGGCTGTATGGCCCCTGCCCACACAGTAAACATGAATTTAAATAATAACAATTTACTCTAAATTGTCATAGCTCAGTGACATAATGGACGGATTAAATTTGGAAATCTGTGATATGGCTGTATGGCCCCTGCTCACACAGTCATGCAAAATTATACTTATCAAAAGTCTGAAATAGCTAACTGATGTAGCTGATTATATACAATAAATCTGTGCGATGGCTGTATGGCCCCTGCTCACACAGTCACCCTGAATGATACTAATAAAAAGTCTGACGTAATTCACTGATGTAACTGATTCAAATGAAAATCTGTGAGATGGCTGTATGGCCCCTGCTCACACGGTCACCTTGAAACTATACTATAAGCAGAAATCACCTAGGAAACTAACAGGTGAATAAAGTGAAAAAAAATTAATATACTGTAAGATGGCCGAATGACCCTGACTCATGTGGTGAGAATTCTACATATTACAATGTCACTGCCCAGCACATAAGTATCAAATGACATACATGTCCTATACACTTGAGCTACATGTATACCCAATCACAATGCCCAGCAAGCCAAAGTAGTCTGAGAAAAGTTCTGCCCAAGTAGATGTACACGTAGGTGCCACATGCCAAGCGACGAAGCAGCTGCTCTTGAGTAGCCCGGCACTAGAGATGCAACTCCTGAAAAATGATCAGCAGAATGTGTACAACTCTTTGGGACATTTCTGGCATACTATGTTGAACTGAATTGAGGAACCAAAGAGAATGCAGAGCTATTGACTTTCTTAAGAGAGATGCCAAGGGAAAGCTGAAGATGGTTGGATAAAGCTGGTTGGTACTCTGCTCAAGACTGGCTTCATTGAAAAGGCGTCCATGAAAGGGAGCTGCATGTGTATACCTTAGCACTTGCAGTAAAATGAAAAAACTATAAAAACAACTTCTTTAAAAAAGCCAGAATGTGCTACGATTAAAGAACAATGTGTAACCAATTAATAAATCAATCAGGATCTCCCAAACAAAACGAATAAACAGTAAATTCCTCAAAAACAACAAAGCTAAAAGCACTGATGTGACATGGAGAGTAAAGCATAAAGCAACGTATTACAGTGTCCCATCACAATAAACGCAGGACTGTAATGTCCACACATATCAAAACAGGGGGGCCAACAAAACCGGAGATTAAAATTAATGTAGCTGCATGTAAACCAAAATAACGGATTGCACGAATAAAGACTAAAAAATAGACAAAAAAGGCAAAAAATGTGAAAAGAAATTCAAACCAAATAATATTGGCATCTGGTTACCCTAGACAAAAATACAACAAACAGAACCACACACATATCACTGCAAACAAATCAAATAAGCAGTACAAACAAAGCAACAGGGGCCTAGAACAATGAGGACCAAAGCCTCAAACTGAGGAACATAGCCTCAATATAAAATAATGAGGACGAAGCCTCAAAATAAAATATGAGGACAAAGCCTCAATGTAAAATATGAGGACGAAGCCTCAAAATAAAATATGAGGATGAAGCCTCAATATAAAATATGAGGACGAAGCCTCAAATAAAATACGAGGCCGAAGCCTCAAAATAAAATATGAGGACAAAGCCTCAATATAAAATATGAGGACAAAGCCTCAATATAAAATATGAGGACGAAGCCTCGAAATAAAATACGAAGCCGAAGCCTCAAAATAAAATATGAGGACGGAGCCTCAATATAAAATATGAGGACGAAGCCTCAAATAAAATACGAGGCCGAAGCCTCAAAATAAAATATGAGGACAAAGCCTCAATATAAAATATGAGGACAAAGCCTCAATATAAAATATGAGGACGAAGCCTCGAAATAAAATACGAAGCCGAAGCCTCAAAATAAAATATGAGGATGGAGCCTCAATATAAAATATGAGGACGAAGCCTCAAATAAAATACGAGGCCGAAGCCTCAAAATAAAATATGAGGACGAAGCCTCAATATAATACGAGGCCAAAGCCTCAAAATAAAATATGAGGACGAAGCCTCAAATAAAATACGAGGCCGAAGCCTCAAAATAAAATATGAGGACAAAGCCTCAATATAATACGAGGCCAAAGCCTCAAAATAAAATATGAGGACGAAGCCTCAATATAAAAAACAAGGACAAAGCCTTGATACAACATGAGGACAAAACCTCAACAAAACAATGAGGTCAACGCCTCAAATACAAGTGGAGGAACAAAGCCTCACACTGAAAAAACGGCCCAGAAGTAAGCACTGGCAGACAGAATGTCGCCGACAGCGACTAAAGGAAAACAACAGAACACAACGATACACAATGCAACAGGATAAACCTGATATGCTGATACAGTACACTGTACCTCTGAGGTAGCTTTGTTAGAATGGTTGCAGGGTAATTTCTAAAACCTTGTAACAGTGCTGAAAGTATCGTGCATGCAAGTTTTAGCCTGTAGGGTTTAATAACGCATCGTTTTGCTTGGCTTTGTTGTTGTTGTTGTTATAATACTGTAATTTTAATTATACATATAAGCTGAGTCCAAAGGTCAAAAATGCTCAAATGTGCATAAAGGCAAACTCAAAATAATTATGAATAAATAAAGTGTCTTTCCAAATCATAAAACAAGATCATAAACAAAGAGACCCAGCTCCAGGCTGGTATAAATAAAAATGAAGATCGGACGAGTGTTACTGATTTCAAATATAGCGCCCGTTGGCACCAGCGATAAAAGTAGCTGAAGAACACGAGGCACAACCAGTCTGAGGGACAACGAAACTGTGCTACGGACACCGAACGGACTAGCATACACGCCAGTGTAACTGAAAACATTAAAAATTAATGGTCGATTGGATGTAGAATTCGATGTTACCAATAAACAATGGCATTTCATTAGCATAAACGACCGCAACGTGTATGAATTCCCGCAATCAACAAGACGATCATGTGCACGAACATGACTGTGGACATCAATACAGCACCGAGAGTAAGCGGTGAGCCATCGGGCAATAATCTAGTACTTATCTCAAAGAAGAGGTGATGCTCGGTACGTAAGACCCAAGAAGAGCGAAAGAGACTGATAAATCGCACGCATCCTGCATCTAAATCCGGTCGCCATCAAAAATGTTTCTGACTGTCTTGTAATGCGAGGAAGGAGGCCTTGTGCCTCGCTTCTGTGACTTACATGACCCGTGACATAAATGACACTTTCGTGACAAATCACCCGGATGACAGGAAACCCTCCTTTGCTGATAGCTGGAGAAATACAATAATGATCAGTCACATTAAGCATAAAACCATTTATTTCTTTCAGAAATAAATCTCATTTACCGGCAAAACGCAAATAGCAATAATTAAATCCACCAACAATATGCAAATTACAATCAAATGAACAAGTAAGGAAATGTTGATTAAACAAAAGGCTACGGCCAAGCAACTAGAGCTTTTAGAAAGAGTCTAAGTTCGGCGGGGTGGTAACGAGTTCCATTTTCCTAGCTTGTTGTGCGTGAGAAAAATTGAATACTTGTGATAGTTAGTTCTTGAATATGGTACGTTGTATACATTTGAATTAAGATGCCTGCTAGCGTCGAATTGCTTCGGATTAGCTTCGACATTCCGTCTGCTGCCACTTAGTGCAGCTTATACAACATGCAGTGTCTCACTGTTTTTCTTCTGCTTTGAAGTGATTTCCATCCCAGATGGCAGTCAAGTATTGCTCCTGCATATTCCATTATTGATCGAACCTGGGGCCCGTTTCTCGAAAGTCCCGGTAACTTTACGGGCCCGAAATCAAAAATTCAAATCGAAATATAAAGAATAAGAGCGCGGGTCCTGGCTAGCAAACTACTCCATTTAGTTTCATTAACTGACAGTTTTATCATGTTAGATGCAAAACTATTGAAACCTCGATCTTTAATGTAAACGGAGACAGCTTACCGGGCCCGTTAATTATCGGGACTTTCGAGAAACGGGCCCCAGGCCAAAGTAAGCTAAGTCTTGATCTTAAGAGAATTCTGGCGGTCGCCTGCACACATGAAAACGGGAGTTTTTACTTTTTTGCATATCAACGATTTTTCTTCGGGTTCCATATTATAATAAAGTTCCAAATGACTAAGCCCGTTTTCATCCTCTTTTGTTTATTCTTTCTCGTACTTTGCAGGTCTTATACCTTCACTCAGTAATAACATGCTCGAAGACTCGTTTAATAACGATGCGTCCGAAATGCGTTGTCTCTTGAAACTTTGAATCATTAAAGAATGGTGCAGCGAGTCTAACGTTTATACATAGCTCATACTTTAATAGCGGACCCTAGAGTCGTCACGCACTTCTTCCTAGAATCAGCTTAATGTTTATGTTCTTCCTACCTACCGAACCCCAAGTACACGTATCATCGGCGTGATATACCGGCCGTCAAGGGATGATAGATCAGTACATAGCGCGGAAATATAAATTTAATTGGTGTGTGCACGGCGAGGACACAGTCACAGGGTTACAGATATCGGGACTGATATACCGTGCGGGGATTCACTTATTTTGCTATGCAGATGAATAGAGTAAAACACCGTATATCTTGGGGGTTCCAACAGACCTTTACCACATTTCGCTCCTGCAGTGAGGACACAAAATTAAAAATGTGAGGCTCTTTGTGAAATACTGTATTTTGTCCACCATTGCCTTTGTTTACAGAAATGCGGGAAAGGTCTATATCAAAGTCGTCACTGGGACATCGGGTCGGACACGTCATCGAAATTCATGACCTTAAAGGCATGAATACTCCTGAAAGTGAGAAGCCCACATACCAATGCGCTGACATATCTGAGCATTTTTCTCTGAATACGCCCAACCTATCTTTTAACTCGCTCTTCTTGAGAAACAAAAATTTCGATTACAGGTTTCAGTGTCCGAAATATAAAATGCCTTTTGGTGAAGAATGGTGGACGACGAAAATAGCACACGAACTTCATACTTTTATAGCAAAGAATGGCCTTTCAGATGTTAAGGAGTTCTTCGAAGCAAAATTGGACCATTGGAAACACATCAAGGTAAACATAGCCATCACTGGTGAAGCAGGAGCTGGAAAGTCGAGTTTTATTAACAAAATACGGGGGTAAGTACTAATGAAACCAAATATATCTCAATAAATCATTATAATAATAGCAATGGGACCGACTTCAACTAATTCAATAGGTTCATATTGTAGCGGCTTAATTTTATGTTACATTCCAGTTAGTGATAATGAAACAAATGGGGCCTGTTGGTCCTTCATTTTTCTCATTTACAAACTTAGGGGATTACTAGATTCTCTCCAACTAATAACAGCATTTCTGGTGAAAATCTAGAATCACGTTTTTCTCTAAAGATAACCATGAAAGTCCTCTTTTGTATTTCTGTATACTTGGTTTCACTTTAACCCGGTAGCTCGCGGAGAGGATCGACATTTGGGCAACAGTCTTCTACTTTGAAGTTCAAGCAATTGCACCAGTTTCAATTAATAAAATGATGAGATTAAAACTAGAACTAGATAAAGTTCACTAAATTGGAGGAAGTATGGTTTCTCACTGAGAAAATTCATACCGAGATTATAAAATTTGTATTTGCTCAAATTATTTTTCTTCGATATTTTATATTTAGACTCTTTCGCACTGAGGTGAGATTTCAATTACGTTATTAAAAAAAAAAGACACAGAATATTTATTTTAAAAGAACCATTAACAACATTCTCTACGCAATTTCACTTTCAAATTATTTATGGTAAATCCTCACAGTAAAGCGAAAATACGTAACGCAAAACTCGTCCGGTTTTTCCGAGAAAAGTTTCCGGGTTGGCCTCGTCACTTTCGAGTGGAAACTGGAGAGAAGCGACGACCGGAAATACGTCTGTATCCGCCGGCAGGCTAACCTAATCAGCAAGATCTGTAAGATTAATACAAGCGAGGATTTTAAAATAATTGTGCATTTATTTTACACTTTCATGAAATTCCACACATGGAACAGCAATTAGTTATATATACATGTAGAATAGGGCATGCAAAATGCGTTGCAGGTCATCCAAGTTTAGAAAACAAATCACTAATTCTTGGTTTTCACATGACGTCACCAAATTCAAACTAATATCGTTTCTTCTGAGTTTCTATTTTCATGTGATATTAGAGAACCTTAAAACCTTTATACAAACAAATTTTCGGTTCAAAAGGGTCTTTGTTTTGCGATACAGGAGGCTTGAATTTCCAGGCTTTTGCGTGACGCGGCATTTGGCTGGCGGCCGGGAAACCTCTTAAGCGGGTTAAAATCATTACGGATTTTGGGAGATTTTGCTATCTAAACATTCCTTGTTTTAGAATAAATATTGCTTTAATCTTTATGAGTTCCTTAAGCGAAGAATTCGCACATAAGTAGGAAAACTCAAAAACAGATCGATGTTTCTGTTGGTTTCCGGCGGCCATTTTAGTGACCCTGATAGGGACACAAACATGGCGTCTCCATACAAATCTTTATAAATTTGGGTAAAACGTTTTTTCCGAAAATCTCGCATATGAACTATTGCATAGACCTGATTCTTGGCAAGGCTTTTTGTATATTTATCTTCTTTCATTTCCCAGATTCTAGACTTTCTGTATTAAAAGGTTTCCATTTTTATTTCTGCTTTCTCACGTGAGTGAAAACCGAAGAATCACGTGAATTCACGTGAATTCTAAGAATAGCGAGTTGTTTTTTTTTAATGAGAAAGACGTCGGAAGTTAAAAAATTCCTTTCTCCTTTCTAAATCGGCGAATTCGGCAAAAAGCCTTACAGCTTATTACTTCGGCGGAGCGCGAAGTAAAGGATTCGCGACGCTCAGGAATGTATCAAAGTTGCCATTTTTTGACAAGATTGGGCACGCAAAGTCTGTAGGTTTTCGGTTTTATTCAGTTCGAGATATTTCGAGATCACTTCGATTTCTTTGATCTTTTCTTTAACTTTTTCGAGGAAGAAAGAATTTTATTTTGGCTTTCCGGGGTTTGAACCGACTCACCATATGCCGTGATGGCAGACAGTCGGGTTTGAACGGCCTTCCGTCCAAAACGGCGCAAAAATGGGCATTACACGAGAAAAGATTAAGAATCTTTTAAAAGAAACGATAGAACCCTTAGAACGAAAGTTAGACAATCTGAACAACGGGTTTCAAGAGTTAAAACGTTTAGTTGATTTCGTAAATGGGAAATACGATGATGTACTTGTACAGTTTTGAAACAAGCTAATGAGAAGATTCAAAGACAGGGAACGAGCCTGAGGCAGATGCGGAAAGTTCTAGACGATGCAACAAAGCGGGCTCAAGACGCAATGAATGGCTTTGAAAACCTGGCGGAATATCTAAGGAGAGACTGCCTTGAAATTTCGGGCGTCCCGCCAAGTGAGAGTTACACATGTAATCAGCTTGTAATGGCGGTTGGGCAAGCTATCGGCGTACAAGTGAAGGAGGAAGATATAGCGACCTCTCACCCATTGCCAACTTTTAAAGAAGATGCACCACCAAAGATAATAGTCATGTTCACGAGAAGTATTTAGATAGAACTATGACACCAAATTGAAGTATATGACAAAATAATGAGTTTGAAAGTAGACAAGTCGGCATTAGATATTCCAAGAAGATGCATAAAATACGCAGCAAACCATATATATGAGGCATTAAGTATGGTTTTCAATCAATCTCTATTGCAAGGGATATTTCCGGAAAATTTTAAAGTTTCAAAAGTCACACCAATAGATAAAGGGGGTGAAGAGATGGATCCTTTTAATTATCGACCTATCTCTACACTCTCTGCACTAACCCAAATTTTCGAAAAAATCATTTGTGAACAGCTTGTGAATTACTTGGAAAAGCATAAAATCCTATACGAGTTCCAATTTGGCTTTAGAAAGGGACATACAACCTCACAAGCCATCGCAGAAATTGCTGATAATTTACGTGATGCGATAGATAACAATTTGTATTCCTGTGGCGTGTTTTTGGACTTAATGGAACGCTAAGGGATACGCGGCGTGCCTCTCCAACTTTCACATCTCACAAATAGACAGCAATATGTACAGATGGGAAATACAGTTTCGTCAAAGCAAACAATGACGTGCGGTATTCCACAAGGGAGTTCCCTAGGCCCAGTATTATTTTTAATCTACATAAACGATTTACCAAACTGTTCAAATGCTCTAACATTTAGAATATTTGCGGACGATACAAACGTTTTTGCCTCAGCCCGCAACCTGAAAGATCTTGATGAAATAGTAACTCTGAACTTAAAAAAGTGAAAATATGGTGTGATGTAAATAGATTGTCAATTAATTTCAATAAAACAAACTTCATGATCATTAAATCGTCAAAGAAAGAAGATGCCCAAGTAAATATCAAGATTGAAAGTGCAGATGGTACAATAAATGTGCTGCAAAGGAAGCAAAAAGTAAAATATCTAGGTGTCTTGCTTGATGAAACGATGTCTTTCAATCACCATATTTCATACATCTGTACAAGAATTGCGCGAAACAATGTATTATATCTAAGCTGAGACATTACCTAACTCTTCTAAAAATGAAACAAATCTATTACACCTTAATATACCCATATATCTCTTATGTAATATTAGCATGGGGGAGTGCATACAAAACACATATTGATAAGATACAAGCTAAGCAAAATCATTCTGCTAGGCTTATTTTCTTTGCCACCACTTATGGTGAGCACACAGAAAGTGTACTTCCCCTACTAAATTTATTAGACGTTCTTACGTACATAATGTTTACCGATTTCAGATTCTAAAATTTACGTACCTCTGGCATAAAGGCCTCCTGCCAAAGCTGTTCTCAAACTATTTTCAATATGCCAGTAATGTCCACAAATACAATACCAGATATGCATCGAAACAGAATCTTTACGTAAAATAAGTGCTAACTAATACGGGGAAACAGACAATCGGATATGCTGCATGTACCGTCTGGGACAAAATTCCCTTAACTCTTAAAGGACTAAACACATACCAATTCCAAAAACAATTGAAACTTTATTTGCTGTCAGAACAACATAGTTAACATAACTTAAGCATATACTCTTTCTTTCTTAATACAATTTTGTATTTTAAAACTGCTTCTTTGATAATAAATTCTCTCTCAGTTCTCTAAAACTTTAGATTCTGGAGAACAGGCTAGAAAATCTTAGGATTATTTCAGCTCCAGGCCTTATTAAGTACAAATAAATATATATATATTTTTGCTCTTTCATATATGTAATTAATTAAGTGCAAGGCGAATAAAGGTATTGTTGTTGTTGTTGTCACCTGTGTGACCCGTCAGATCAGAGGAGTTGAGGGATTAGCCGAGTGTGCTACTGCCACCCAGGGTAGTTCGAAATATGAAAAATAGTTATGAAATGATGCACTAGTTTCGGGACAAGATTGGGCGTGCAAGTTCGTGACTTTTAGGCTTGTTTCGGCTATTTCACGAAATGAGACAGGACTACTTCGTGATACCTTGAGATCACTTCAAGTGTAGTCTTTAATTTACTCGAGGAATAAATAGAGGATATTACGTGGCAACGCAGAGACACGAAATTTCTCTTCTAGTGTTGAAAAGCATTTCACGAGTAAGAGCTCCTTTCGAACTGTTTTATGATGAATTTAAAGTTACAAAAGGCAGTGACTTGTGATATTTTCGGCACTGGACAAACGAACACTTTAACTCTATGTTATATTTATTAGGAAAAACTTATAAACCAGCCCACAGTAGCGCCACTCTCGAGTCACTGAAATCAACACGCTCGACCAAATTACTGGAAAAGTTATTGACGTGAGCCGCACACACATTCCATTGAAGGCTTTGATAGTGTTTGTGCGAAGTTTGAATTCACCGATGTGAAAGCAGTAAATTCCATTTAATTCCAACAAGTTGATGATTGCATGCTCTTAAAAATAACAGAGAACTTGAAATTATCCGAAGAAATGTTTTTGAAGAAAGAAAAAGAATCCCGGGTTAAGCACTAATCGGCCTTTGAGCAACTGCGCCCTGTAATCGCGCCAGTAAAACAAAATGTTCTATTTACACGCCCGACACACTCTGGCCAATGTCTCCTCCGATTACAAGCACTTGACACCGAACAATACGATATCTTTTCAAAACCTTCTTATAATGATAAACAGTTTAAACATAGGTTTCGCTGTACGCAACCCTTACGTTCAAAATATGCCATAATCATATTTATCTACATCGCAACCACCCTTCCCCCTCAACTGCTACCTGTAAGCCTAAAAAACATATCGAACGCACTCTCCTAAGCTCCGATTACTCCTAGTTCTATATCTATTTTCATAGAATCCACAAACTCATTAGGTGCTAAGTAACTGTTTACTTTACCACAGTTTGTATATACAACATGTGAATCATTGATTAAAGTTGGACGGTCGCAACATTTTGATTTTGTGCTTTTTGTTTCTTCTAATTTTTGTATTACAAAATGGACATTCACTATATTCTTTTTTATGTTCATCATTAATTACTTCACAATACATTCTATATTAATATTAGTAAACATTATTTTTTTTATGTGCGAAAAATTTATCAAAAGCAAAGTTTTTTAATCAGAAATAATTGTATAAAAATAATTTATGGGAAAGTGGAGCGTGGAAACTCATTACTGCTCATTTCTGCTGTTTTGCGAAGCGCTACTATTGCTATGGTTCCAGTCGGGCGATCTTCCATGTTCACGGCAGTCACTACATATGTCTCAGGTTCTTTCTGGTCTCTTCGAGCTAACAATTCTTCCATCCGTTCCTTTGCTCTTATTCTAGCTTTCTCATTTTATTCCTCCCTAGCAATTTCTGCCAACTCACGTGACCTTATCTCTGCTTCCTCCGTGTCTTTACGAATTTTGAGCTCCATTCCCAGTGCTTTATAATTTAGTATAAAACAAAGCAATCATAGCGGTACACTAAAAGCTAGTCAGGTGGGACTTAGTAGTCTCAGTCCACTCCGAGCGCGAACGGCGCGATACAATAACTGATGGCGTGCTTGTTCCCAAACGTCTTCTCTGCCACACCGTAAGCTTCCTAGAAATTTCTAAGAACTTCGATATAGTTTTCGAGCTCTGTAGATGCCAACAATCAAGGAAATTCCAGGAGGATGGGGGGGGGCTTGTCTGAAACAAAATTTGTCCTCCGTCGGGGGCCATGATATGGATACTTTCAAGAAATACACAATTTATGTTGTATGTCGAATTAGCCCTTTGCAGGTTTCCATTCACGTGGTACAAAACCGGCATGTTGGGACGCAAAAGTCGCACTGGGGCAAGACCAACAAAGGGCATACATGATTTTACATGGTAATTTCCTTCAGCTGTTCCTTTGTTTGTCTTGTTCCAGTGCGACTTTTACATTCCAATATGCCGTTTTGTACCACGTGAATGGAAACCTGCAAAGGGCCCATTGTATGGGAAAATGCGACAGAGAAAAGAATCATTAATCAACAGGGACGAGAGAATTGGGACGATACAAGTCTTAAGAACTTTGAGCAAAGACGCTGGAACACTGTAGGCAACAATGGATTTGTTATAGCCTGAATTTCATCCGATTATTTCGAGTCATTATTACTCCCTCAGTAACGTCTGAATCGACCGGCTGTTAATGCCGTCCAGTGACGTCACTACTCCTTGACCTTTGCGTTAATTCATGCAAAAAGTAAAACACGATTTTCAAGTGGCAAACCGAGAAATGTCGTTTGGAAATGTCTGCATGATACAAAACTGCTATTTATCTATCTTAATTCATGTTTAACGTTCAAACTATCAACTGAATGCAGTACAACTCTGAACCGGTTGTACTAAATTCTATAATCAAACTCGGTCGCAATCACGCAATGAAATAAACACACACACGGAACACTTAGTTCAAAAACACAATGATTTGCATTAATTGAAAAGAAGCTATTTGGTCCTTAACGAAGAAAAAAAACAAGGAGACAAAGAAAGAAAAGCTAAGACAATCATTACACTTGACGGTAAAAATAGCAAGAAGGTCGAATTATAACATTGATCTCAGAAAACTTCGAGTAAACAAAATCACCGGCCGCCGAAACCACAAAAGCGGCTCTAAATGAAAAACCTACCGACTCTCCGCAATGATTCTTCATTCGCAGTTCAATTTAGCATTTCAGTTTCGAAGAGAAGGGCAATTTTGCTGTTTAACATAAAGATTAAGCTTACCGAAATGTTTGAACTAAACGAAACAAGGCCAGGCATGCGATCCGCTGAATATCAAGCGACAATCCCGCTAAAATTTTTCATAATTATACATAATTATGCGAATGTTTAGGCAATCAACCAATCACTAATCACTACCCGGTGTTTGGGGTAGTGAGTGACGTCACTGGACGGCATTAACGGCCGGTCGATTCAGACGTTGTTGAGAGGAGAAAACGACTCGAAGCAATCGGATGAATTTTAGGCTAGATTTGTTACTGTTTATCTCACCTTCAAGTTTCAAGTTCAAGTTTATTTCAGTATTTTAAAGGAAAATTTACGGCACTGGGATAATCTAGGCGGGTAGAGCAAAACAGATAGTTTCAATACACTGAAAGTCTTAATTAATAAGGGGATTGATTAATTAAGTTACTAAGAGTTCGAGAGGAAAAAACATAATAATAATTACAATGAATTTGTTTATAAAGTGGTAGAAATTCGATTTTAAGTTAAAACAACGTCTTGGAACGAGATAAAGGCTAAAGGATTGTACAGTTCTCGTTTAAAATGAACCCTCTTGCCCTGATTTTAAAGGGACTGGTTCACGATAATGCGCATGCGCGCCGTTTGTCTCTTCAGAATAAATTTGTTGGGTCAACACTAAATTCGAAATCGCCATTACCGGTACAATCATTGAAAATCCTTCGTTTTATTCGGACATCCGTCGCTTTGGCTGGTCTAGTTATACTTCGGTAGTGGTGATTAACGTGTGGTTGTGTCGTTTGACTGGTTGCGTTTTAAGAAGACGCAAAAAATAATGTTTTGATCATGGAGGTTCAGTAAAGCATCGTGGCCGTCCGGCAACAGGACGTTCTCAAGAGTCTCTGGAGATAGAGAAGCTTAGCCTTTCGAACTGGTATGGTTTTAGGAGTAGTGTGTGGCATACGAAAAGAATACACGAGACTTGGAAAGTGGTTAAAGGCAGGAGTTCGTTCAACTTTGATTTGATTTTTGACTCCGACCTGTAGTTATACCGCAACAGGCCGCGCGATCTTTACCGATCTGGTACACTTGAAATGTTCCTTGTATCTTTGCTTTACGATCGTATATGTTTAAGAATTGATGTTTTTAAAATAAATTATTGCCTGAATATTCTGTTTATAATCTAGTTTCTTTATGTGTGCTACTCGATAACATTTGTTTTGCGCAACATTGACCCGATGCAACGCGAATGAATTTGTTCATTTGCTGATAAGCAATTGAAATTTATGCTCAATTAAGGATAATCTTTATACTCATACGTTGTGTGTTTTTGTCACCGGCCAGGCGCTATTTGTAGGTATTTCTGGGTTTATATAAGGCGAACTGAGAGAACAGTAATAAGATGTTTGTTTACAAATTTTGTTTGCCGATCGGTGACTGTTTTGTTAGCGTGGGTACGACCTCGTAAAAATACACGTTGGTAAATGTTTGTTTCAAAGCAAGACAGGGCTGTAAATCTTATTCTTATCGGCTGCAACATATATCTGAGGAGTAGCAAAGAATAAACTTGAATTATGGGGATAAATAAATTCAAACCAAATGCCCGGAAATACTCTCGCGTCGCGAACAATTAATTTGAATTTTGTAAATCTACTTGCGTGCATCTAACTCGCTTCCGATTGGTTGAAAAACAATCACCTACTGTCAGAACTCACACATGCGCATTATCGTGAACCAGTCCCTTTAATTTCGAGAAAACAGGGGAAAAAGATTTTTGGCGGCGTATTACCCGTGATGAGATTATGACAGATTATAACACCAAAACTGTCAATGTTGATGCATACCAGAGAAGGCACAACAATAGTGACACAGCGGGAAAAGGTTTCAAAGTAAAAACTTTCAAGGGTTAAGAGCCCGCACATCTTTACCGGCGTGAATCCTTTGAAAACCTTTTTCGTATTGCACCAGTGAGGATAACTTTTTTAGGAATTTTACACATTAAAATTTGAACGACGATATAGCGGACCAAGATACTGCACGGTATAGTTTATGTTCAGCTGGGGAAAATTTTTGTAAGTTGAGCAGACAATTTATTCAATACGCACGTATTCCTGTTGAATTTGATGCCCGTTTATTGAGGAGATATGTCTGCTCAAAACTGTAACGAACTTCCGCAGCTGCTGTTAAATCTTAGGTATCTGCTTTTAAAAACTCCGTACATAGGTTTACGCGATGTCAGAGTATAATGTTCAGCTGTTACGGCCAGATCTGACAGCGGTTTTGGGTATCATTTTATCGCGTCTTTGGTAGAAGCAGGATTTAAATACCTTATGCTGTGTCCTTTGAATGTCAGTTTAAAACTCAATCGCTTTGTAAATGTGACTTGTAGTTTTTAGATATCAGAGGGGGTATCGTAAAGCTCGATATTTTTTAATACCATAGCATTTAGGTTTTTTACATGTAGGTGTTTTTTTTTTTTCATGTAGTGTCAGCTCGAAGATATTAGCTTGTTAGCTGCTCTAAAATTCGAGTATAAATAAAGTTTATGTTGTTGTTGTTGTTTACCAATCAATTGAATGGCTTCTTTGTGCCACTGCATAATGTACGCAGTTAAATATACGTGTACAAGCCCTTTTTTTCTTCTTTGGAGGCATTACCATTCACTTCCAAAATCCAGGAAAAAACAGTGAGCACTCTACCTGTAAACCTCGATTTCTGTCGAATTGAGTGATTAGCTTGGTTCAACAGCGGAATGCGTATCAGTATGACTTGTATCGTCAAGTATGACAGGACTTGTCAACGATCAATTAAAAGAATTAACATAGAAAAAAACTTTTGCGCTCTATAAGTCTGCACAGAGAAAAAAAAATTTCCTGAAATTTTTTACAAAGAAAGCTCTTGATGAGCTCTATTTAATCATCTAAAAACTGCAAATTTCGAAAAAATTGATTTTTTACCCTGGACGATACCTTAAGAGAAAAGGCGGACTGCTCACAGTCTACTAGAGATATACGGCTGCAAATTCATAGGTTACCTAATTTTAATATGCTCGTTCAGCTCTTGTTTATAAAACGTTTCAAAGGCGAACTGTTTCGTGTTTACGGAAAGTTGATCACGTGATCAACTAATGCAAAAGGCCTCTTAATCGGAAGTATCTCGTACTCACAAAAGCTGAATTTGATGTGTCAGAAACAATGACAACATGATCAAGTATGTGTTCAATTACAGTAGGGAACTTAAGCACCAGACATTCTTGATTCACAGAAGACCTGGCTGGCCGCGCAGAACTGGATCGGGGACGCGCTTTGAGTGGCGAATGCAAATAATTAACCAAAACAACGTGAAACTATCACGAACGCCGACAGAATAATTAAGTTGAAAATGCCTTTCAAAGATTTGCGTTAAGTTTTGTTTCTTTCTTTAGAAGAAAAGATGATTTCAGACGAAGAATTTATACTTTTGTATGACGAATACTCTTCGAAGAACCCAGAATTTGAACCTCTGGTTTCAACCTGAGAACTCACGTTTTGAAGTCCGTGACCGCAGCTCAAGAACGTCTTGACATGCGCAGTGGCTGTAACGCTTCAAAAATACTTCCGGTTGGCGTCCGTGGTACCAAGAATGTATTGTGCTTAAGTTCGCTAATATGATAATTTCTTTACCGTATCAACCACAAATAAACTCATTAAATGTATTAATGATTCTATCACAGACTTAAAGACTATCAACCAGGAGCAGCCAAGGCTAGTGTTGAAACTGATTGCACTTATCAAGCGCTCCAATATCCCTACCCAGAGAATCCCAACATTATATTTTGGGATTTACCAGGAATAGGGACCGATAATTTCCCTGCAGAGAAGTACGTCGAGGAGGTAGGTCTGAAGAAGTACGACATGTATCTCATCTTCATGGCGACAAGAATCCCTGAAGGCATCTCAACTCTGGTGGAAGCCATTTCTTCGAGTGAAAAGAAGTTCTTCTTCGTTCGCTCGAAAATCGATCTGGATATTTCAAACGAAATTTTCTCAAATGAACCAGGCTCAATCAGTAGAGAAGATGTGCTTGTAAAAGTACGAAATGACTGCCTAAAAATACTGGGTAAAAGGATAGGATGCAATGAGCAAGATATATTTCTGATAAGCAGCAGGGATGATGAAAAAGGGGAATTCAGTGGGCTCGTAAAAGCCATTCGAGATGTTTTGCCAACCAAAGAAAAGCGCGAGAGTTTCATCTTGTCTCTTGGCATTCTAAATCGCTTGTCAACTGAAACGTTAAAGATAATAGTCGAAGCCCTCGAACAACGAATATGGTACGTTGCCGCAGCTTCTGCTGTAGCCGCTCTGCCCCCGATTCCTGGTGTTTCTGCAGCAGCTGATATCGCTATGATTGTAAAAGAACTAAAACTTTACAGATCTAAGCTTGGTCTGCCTGACGAAACATCAGACACATTTAAGATGCTGACCGATACTACGCAAGCCAAAGTTACAATTGCCTCGTCATTTGTGCAATTAGCCACAAAAAGCGCCGCTTGGTTGGCACCCTATGCCACAGAGGCGGCCGCAGAGGAAGGGGCTCGTATTTTTCTCCCTTTTATTGGTTCAGTAATTGCCAGCGCATTGTCATTCGGTACTACATATCTGGCTCTGAAGGACTGCCTGAAAACAATGGAAGATGCAGCATTAGCAGTCCTTAACGAAGCTGCCAAGGAACATCTCTCATGAACCTTTCGCTGGTCATTGCTGTGAAAATACATTCATTTCACTGCAGTAACGACATTCATTTTCGTTTTTTTACAAAGTTATTAACCATTTTTTTTTTTTGCACTTTTGGTGACGAATTTCGTATCTTCAAGAAAAAAGTGACTTGGACCATCAGATTCAAAATGAGAGCGAAAATCGCGGTAAGGGAACATTTGTGAAGGGTCTCACTTTGCAGACGGGTTTTCGTCTGTCGGCTGAGTCGGAAAGATCGACTTTTTGCCTTCCTCAATTCTAGCTTATGTCCTTGAAATATACCTTTGACTTCACATTACACCGAAGCAACTCAAAAATCAACTTGGCGCGTTTTCCACCTTAGGAATTGGAGACTGCCTAAGTTCTGTTCCGTTCTTCGGCCGTTGTAGTCTGCGAACGGCAGACGTTTCTCCTCGCTCATAACCGCTGAGAACCGTTTCGCGAGGAGGAACGTCTGCGACTCAGCTACAGAAATTCCATACTGATAAAGTAAATCAATGTTTACAAAATAAATCCGGTAGTCATGGGGTTCCAAATGCAAATTTGTTCAATTTTACATTTCCCCTGGTCGATTTTGGTAAAGTATTGTGTTCATCTGCGAATGAGCTCCAGAAAAACTCAAATGCTTCTTCTAGAGAACACTATATTCCACAAATATTGACTGTTTTGTTAGAGACTCATCGCGTTTACATTTGACCTTTGCAGCCTTTTGTCTTTTGTCTGTTATTCATAAACAATAGCTAGAACAATGAAACTACTCCGTCGACCAATTAGAGCTTCTGACCGGATTCCGGACAGATTTTGCGTCATCTGTATGGAATTTCTGTCGCTGAGTCGCAGACGTTCCTCCTCGCGAAACGTCCCTCAGCGGCGATGAGCGAGGAGAAACGTCTGCCGTTCGCAGGATACGGCTGTTGTAGCTTACTAGTGGATTTTGTATTTGAACTTGAACGTTTGTTTTCCATCCAATCTAACCGCCAGCAAAGAATTAAATTAGGAAAGGAAAGAAAGAAAGGAAAAGAAGTCTACGGGAAAGGGAATTTGTGGTCGGTCACCTATCCATTGACCTCGCCCGTCATGGCTTAACTAGGTAGCCTTGTTCATCCAGTGTAGAGTCTCCTATCGTTTATCTCACGATATTAAAAAGTCACGTACAAATGTTGCGGGACACGTATTTCTGGTATAGTGCCAATGTTTGTATAATATTAATATACCAGACAGAATGGACTTTTATGTTATAGTTTGCCATTAGACTTCAGGGAATACCATAGTCGAATACGGTCAGCGCCCCAGTAGATTATGAAGAATAAGCCGTGGATAAAAGCCATTCAGAAACAGCGAAATATTTTGAATGAATAATAATAAATACACAGACAGTGTAATTATGTAGTCATTTAGATGTTAAACGAGAGGAAACAGTCAATCCAATACAAGACTTTTAGAACCACTTGCTATGGGTCTGAAACTATCAGTCAGTGCAAGGCAGGGTATAATTCATGTTCTACATTCAGTAATAATCATTTACATAATCTCTTTTTTTTGACCTTTTATGAATAACTTACTTTGCGTCAATGAAGGGAGACAAACCAAAAAGATTACCTGTACTTTTTGGGTTATGATTACTACAGGTAAAAGACGGTTAGAAGTAATTGTTAGAATAAGAAATATTTACCTACTGATATAATCACTTTTATGTAACTGTTTAACAATAAAATGCTAGATCGTTTATCTCTTATGCCTGTGTGCTTGTATCATCTTTTAACAAGACGCTCGCATAGATCTCACACTTTTTTCAGCCACAAATCGCCTCACGCTAGCGTGAAGGAGCGAGGGACAGGTTGGAGATAAATACTTTACATAAAAAAATTTCAAAATAATTGATCACAATTTTATAATCTAAACCAAAATGGGACATTATGGCTCTTGTTTAAACCAAACATTAAGAGGGTGGATTATTGAATATTGAGTGGCCTCAGAATAATTTAAACGTCACGGCATTAAACGTTTACCAAATATTAATCTAAATTAAACGAGGTTTCTTTTCATACCATATTATCATACAGACACCTTTCTTAAAGAAACACATACTTTGTCCCCACATGAGGTGTTTCAAGAGGGCGGTAAGTCGTTTAAACAACATTCACACAACACTGAAAGCTGTTCTATAGTCGCTAAAGAAGATTTATACCTGGCTACTTAGGGCCTGTTTACAAGGAAGTGGGGGACCCCAGTAAGGTGGGGTAACCCGCTTAGGTGCGGTGACCCGCCTGTCCATATAATATCTCATTTTAATATGATCAGGTTTACATCTTTACATGATAGATGGGGTGACCCGCCACATGTTACGTCACCTATCTGGGGTCCCCCATCTCCATGTAAACAGGCCCTTAAACTCCTAATATTTCAGATAATCGATTTAATTTGCAACTAAAGTGGAAACTCAGTTTAAATGGAAAAAATAAAAAATATACATTGATAAATTTTACAAAAGCAAAATGTTCTTGTAACTATAGAAAGCAAACCTACATTGTTTTTTTTTTTTCGTTAAAAGGCACATGATATATATAATCGAGTGTTTTGTGGATTCAAATTTTTTAGTAAACAACAACGATTCTTTTCAGACTTACATTAAGTTGAGTTTAAAAGAGTGGCTACTTGTAAATGCTTATCAGAGAGGATTTTTTAATTTTTCTTGTAAATTGTAAAATAATTGAAGAAGATGAAAATAGAATATTCAATAAGAGGGCAAACATATTAAATGTACCGTTTTACTACGATGAAACCTCTCCAGAATGGCTACCTGTAGTGGAATCGGCACCGCAGAAATACGTTTTGTTACGTCATAGCAACTCGTCAGTGGTACGTGGTGTAATCATCATATAGTGGTTTGACCTTAGTTATTAGAGGCAATCCTACTATACATAGCCCTACTTAGCCATACATAGCCATACACGACCCTACATAGCCATACACAGCCATACATAGCCGTGCATAGCCATACATAGTCGTACATAGCCCTACATAGCCCAGCATGGCCATAAATAGCCATACATAGCCTTACATACCCCTTCATAGCCATACATAGCCATAAATAGACACTAGCCATACATAGCCATACATAGCCATACATAGTCCTACATAGCCATACATAACCATACCTAGAGGTACTTAGCCATACAAAGCCCTACATAGCAATACATACCCCTATATAGCCCTACATAGCCATACATAGCCATAGATAGGCCTTCATAGCCGCCGTAGATAGGTCTTCATTCCATACTTCTGGAATGAATCTAATAGTGCCAAAAGCAACAACAAACTATTTTAGGAATAGTTTTGCTTCTGCAGGCGCTAAGCTCTGGAATTCTCTTCCTTCCAGTTTAAAGGAAGAGACTTTTTGAAAACAATTTAAGGCTAAGATCAGGTCGTATTTGCTATCTACACAACCCTCATAATTTTAATTTTTTATCATTAGGTTTAACATTGTGTACGATCTTTCTTAGTTTAGTTTTTAGATATATATCTATATCTTTATGTAAGTTAAATAATGCACGGCTTTTAGGTAGAACAGATGCTATATGTAAAGTTATTAGATAAAATTACCGTGGGTAAATAAAGGTTTCACTCACACTCCCTCATATAGACATACGTAGCCATACATAGCCTTACATAGCCCTACATAGCCATACATAGCGATACATAGCCATACATAGACATACATAGCGATACATAGCCATGCATAGTCCTACATAGCCATACATAACCATACATAGCCGTACATAGCCATACACAGTCCTACATAGCCCTACATAGCCCTACATATCCATACATAGCCCTACATAGACATACATAGCCATACATAGCCATACATAGCCATACACAGCCCTACATAGCCATACATAGCCTTACACAGCCCTACATAGCCATACATAACCCTACATAGCCATACATAGCCATACATAGCCATATATAGACATACATAACCATACATAGCCATACATAGCCCTACATAGCTGAATGAGGCACTGACTCAGAGAACATGAGGGCGAGAGGAATAATTGTTTTAGTAAAATCCAACTAGTTGGTCAAAAATATCCAGACAAAACAACTGTAGGTAGCAAACGCGATTTAGCCGCCATTGTTTTGGTTTTCACAGCCTGCGCTTTTCGCTACCAGTGGGCTATAACATATAGCCTAGTAGAAGCTCACCCAATCGGAACGCAACACTGATAACAGAGCACTAGCTGGATTTTACAAATTTCCCTTAGTAATCCCTACACAACCCTACATAACCATACATAGCTCTACATACCGTTACATAGCTCTACATAACCCTTAATATCACTACACAAAGCTACATAGCTGTACATAGCCCCAGAATAGCGCTACATGGCCCTACAGAACCCTAATATAGCCCTGCATACCCGGACAGTGCGCTACATAGTCCTAAATAGCCCTGCGTTATCATAAGAGACTACATTACGAGGCTTGAACACCAAGAACACCTGTGTATCGCTATATAGGGCTATGTTTGGCTATGTGTGCCTATGTATGTCTATGTATGGCTATGTAGGGCTGGGTATGGCTATGTAGGGCTGTGTATGGTTATGTACGGCTATGTACAGCTATGTAGGGCTATGTATGGCTATGTATGTCTATGTATGGCTATGCAGGGCTATGTAGGGCTATGTGAGTGCGAGTGAGTGTGAGTGAAAACTTTATTTACCCACGGTAATTTTATCAAATAACTTTACATAAAGCATCTATTCTACCTTAAAGCCGTGCATTGTTTAACTTACATAAAGATATAGATATATATCTCAAAAAAACTAAACTAAGAAAGATCGTACACAATGTTAAACCTAATGATGAAAACTAAAATTATGAGGCTTGTGTAGATAGTAAATACGACCTGATATTAGTCTTAAATTGTTTTAAAGAAGTCTTTTCGTTTAAACTGGAAGGGAGAGAATTCCAGAGCTTAGCGCCTACAGAAGCAAAACTATTCCTAAAATAGTTTGTTCTTGCTTTGGCACTATTAGATTCATTCCAGAAGAGCGAAGGTCATAACCGAGCAGGCTTGTATTAACGTCAAACATGTCAGACAAATAAGAGGGACAGAGGCCATGATTTACTTTAAACATCATTAATGCCATATGATGTTGTCTCATTTCACCAAGTGAGAGCCACCCAAGTTCACGCCGAATATCAGCTGCATGTTTTGAGTATGAAGCACCTGTAATAACACGAGCGGCCCTACTTTGCAACTTTTGAAGACTGTCTACCAACGTCTCGCCAATGCTATACCAAACAATGCAACAATAAGTAAAATAAGAAATTGGTTGATAGTGAGACCAAGACACCTTGTAGTTTCGACTTGTTGTGACGTAAAACCATTCACGCTTAATGAAATATTTCCAGCGAATGTTGCAATTCTCTGCCGAGAACCTATCACCATAAAATCTGGTTTTAGAATATTCCATGTGAGTTCATTTGAGCTGAGCCAATTAAAAATTATATTAAGGTCGTTGCTCATTTCAGTCTGAAGGATTGATAAATCCACGGCGGAGAACGTTAAATTTGTATCATCAGCAAATGACCTTCCTATACTATAATCTAAGCAATTTGGTAAGTCATTAATGTAAATAAGAAACAAGAGTGGGCCTAATAAAGAACCCTGAGGAACGCCACACACGATACGACTTTTTGCAGACGAAAATCCGTTTACCACACAAAATTGCTGTCTGTCTTTTAGGTAAGACTTGAACCAAGAAGCGGTTTGACCCTGCACTTCATAGTCAGACAGTTTTTTCAACAAGATAGCATGGTTAACAGTGTCAAATGCCTTCTTAAGATCAAGGAAAATAACACCACTGACCATACCTCTATCAATATCAAGACACCATTGATTTGTTATAACTAGAAGCGCAGTTACAGATGAGTGAAGAGATCTAAACCCAGATTGACGAGGCTGAATAAGGTTATTTTCCGTAAAATAAGTGTACATCTGCTCATAAACTAATCGTTCAAAAACTCTGGCTATAGTTGGTAAGACAGAGATCGGTCTAAAGTTATTTGGATCATTACGTTTACCTGATTTAAATAGCGGAAAGACCTTTACAACTTTCCAATCATCTGGAAAAGTATTATAGTAATCGAGAGGTTAAAAAGGTCAGCTAACGATACAGAAATAACTGGAGCCGCTATTTTTAAAATCTTGTTTGGGATGTTGTCATTACCAGTCGCCTTTGCAACATTAACTTCCTGCAGTTTTTTAAACACTTCAGAGATCATGATGTAGGGCTATGTAGGGCTATGCATGGCTATGTAGGGTTATGCATGGCTATGTAGGGCTGTGTATGGCTATGTAGGGCTGTATATGGCTATATAGGGCTATGTATGGCTCTGTATGGCTATGTATGTCTATAAAGGGCTATGTAGGGCTATTTATGGCTATGAAAGGCTATGAACGACTATGTATGGCTATGCATGGCAATGTAGGGCTAGTACGGCTATGTACGGCTATGTAGGGTTGTGTATGGCTATGTAAGGTTATGTATGGGTATGTAGGGCTATGTAGGGCTATGTATGGGTATGTAGGGCTGTGTATGGCTATGTACGGCTATGTAGAGCAATGTAGGTCTATGCAGTATACAGTCGACTCTCTCTTAACGGACACCTCTATCAGACAGACATCTCTGTAAAATGGACACTTAGAGTTGGTCCCTGCCTTTCTTTACAATGTCCGTCTTATAGAGAGTCAAATAAAGGGAGTACAGCTCTCTAAGACGGACACTTACTGCCGGTCCCAAAGGTGTCCGTCTTAGAGAGAGTTGACTGTAGTGCTACATCGGATGAAAGAGATCGCTTTCTTCGCTGCCTCGCCGCTTGCACCTGTTTACGATCGACACTGGACGAAAAAACGGATTTACCTCTATAGCAAATTTGGAGCAAATCATCTGCAAATGCCACATTTGCTTAATTTTGCTCAATTTTGCCACATGACATAGGACCAACTTTGCCATAATTTTGCATTAGTGACAAAGGTGGTAAATGCCGAATTTGCCTCAAATTTGCCCCGTGTGTAAAAACAAGGATAACCTTTACTTTATCAAGGCATTTACAGGGGTGTCAAACTTGATAGCAAAACTGACATTTGTCAGGTTTTTGCCCAAATGGGCAAAAGCGATCGAAGATGAATTTTTGAATGCTTTTGCTCTCTATAGCAAATTCGGTCAAAGTAGTAATTTGCCACATTTTTGCTCAATGTAGCAAAAGTGACCAAAACTCATTTTTCAACAGTTTTGCCCAGGATAGTAAATCTGAGCAAAAATTCACTTTATTTGTGTATCGCCCAGTGTAGTAAATGAGGTCAAATTATCACTTCTTCTGTATCTTTGCTCAGTGTGGCAAATATGATCAAAATAGGCGTTTGCCACTGTTTTGCTCAGGGTAGCAAATTTGGCCAAATACCACTTTATTCTCAATTTTGCTCAGGATGGCAGATATGATCAAAACAGTAGTTTCCCATACTTTTCCCCATTGTAGCAAAGTTGATCAAATATCAGTTCTTCTGTATCTTTGCTCAGGATGGCAAATATTGCCATGATAGCAGTTTTCCATACTTAAAGTAAGGTAAACAAAGTTGATTAAAATATCACTTTTTTACACTTTCACAAATTTGATCAAAACATCATTATCCACATGTTTCTTATTTCTATTTGGTACCATAAATAACTGACAAACAATTTAGACACCAAACAAAATTTCAAGAATAAAATGACTTTATTATCTTTAATATACACTGTACAATAAAAAGCAAGATAAATTAAAAGAAAGTTCCATTGGCCTCTGCAGGGCACTACATGTACCACAAAACATATGCCTTTAAATAAAAAGCACATACAATGTGAAACTATCTAAATTCATAAGTGTATAAGAATGTACATTGGGTTTGAAAGTGCAAGTCAACACTAGCTGGTTCATAATTATCTAAGGTTGGTACAGGTAAAACGTAACTCCATTTGAGAGGTATACTTCAAATATACTCTTTCTAGATTCAATTGATACTATTGGCAAATGGTTGTACGATGACAACACGTACACATCACTCCCAATGTAGATGTGACATCCTAACTAATGGACAGAACATCAACCACAGGAAATAAAATTAGCCTCAAAATAGGCAGTGAATAATATTATTATAGTGTACCTAGTGCTATTCACATATCCCAAGGGAAGATACATCTGTATGATTCATTTTTAACCAAATCAGTTATATATAATTATTTCTTGTAAATAAAATGAGTTCCTATGCGAAAGCTCTGTGCATTTCTATGATTTGGGTACGACTTTGATATATTTTTACCCAGCAGTAAACACTTATAAGGTTAATTTTGTCACCTTTTTAGCATGTACATGTATTTTATTTTACAGGTGCTTCATTTACTGCTAAACTTCTAAAACTAGCATGAAATGACACCCCAATTTTACTCTCATCCTATAGGTAGCCAAAAGCTTTTCAAGTTATGAAAGCAAATCTGCTATCCCCTGATTTGGTTAAATAGTTGTATTATTATTATTATATCACTGTAAATAAAATGATTTGGTGAAATTCTTGTATTATTATATGACCATAAATAATTTATTACATTTATTTTTTTTACTAAAATCAAATTATTTCCTAAAAATTTGAGCAATTTTTTTTCTGATTCACATGATCAGCTGTTTTGCTTGCAGTACTGGACTGATTAAATATCCAAATTATCCAAACACAATCTATACACTATGAAAGCTCTGTAGAACTTCTTTAATTCATCATCATTATTATTGTTATTGGCATGCAGGTGATTAAAATTTAAGCCATGCTTATCAAAAAACTGTTATCACACACGGTATTTTTTTTTGCATAAAACATAACTGCACTCTTTTTTCATAAAACATGCCAAGAACAAAATAGGATCATGGCATTTGGAGTCCAGTAATTACTCTACTATGAGGTGTATTGGCTAGATTTAGTCCGCGGAGTGGCACTTTTTAAGGCAGTGCTTAGGGTAGCCCTAGGATCTGTCACCACTGTGGAAAGTGGATGCAGATGTATCTCCAATTACATATGTTGGGTGAATGGACACGACGACTGAAAATACAGCTGCATTTACAGGCTACTAGATGGAAGGTTTTTAAATTCAGTAAAGTTGCCAAGTTACAGAGTGATTCGGTGCAAACTAACAAGGACAGCTCTGCAAAGATGGCAAATTTTGCAGACATTTGTCTGGTAAGGGAAAGTTCGTGGCTCCACCATACCATACAAAGGTCATTGAGATTATGTGACTTTGTGTCAACACTTTATTTTTTTTATTTCCCTGTTTGGGAGGTCCTCATCTGAACCTGACGAATTACCTTCATGCCACTCTGATACAGCTGTTTCAGACAAAGACTCCTCTGATGACATATATGCAACGGACATACATGCAAGGTACTTGTCCTTGTCTGACTAACTGATGCTAGTTGACTCCCTCAGAGCATATTGGCCCTTTAATTTTTTTTCTGAAAGAAAAATGAAGAGCCATGATTTAGCAGCCAACAAGTAACCCACAGTTGGAAAACAAGCATGTACTGCTCATACTCAGTGTAAATGATTGGGTTGCAGAAAAATGACACGATGCTAAAAGCTGAAAACACTCTCTTAATCAAAGGAACAGTTTGAGGATATTTGTGAGAAAAATTTCTCCCAGCATTTTATTCCTACTAACTTTTTCATTAAATATATAATATGTTTTTTGGAACAGGTGTTAAAGTAGAGAGCAGAAATGCCTCTTTCTGTTGAATCTGCATTTGTTTCATGAAGACTCTTTTAAGTGTAAACAAAAACTGAAATAAATTAATTCCCCTGTCATCCAAGAGCAGAACTGATAGTGTCCCACAGGTCACCAGGCTCTAACAGAGCACAACCATGACTCAACTGTACACATAAACCGTAAAACCGGTCAGAACCTGAGAAACGTAACATTAAGGCAACCCACATGTTGCTTAGAACAATAATTGATTAATTGTGGTTATTTGGCATAATAAAGCCAAAGAATTTACTCGCAAAATGAACTAACAAAGATCCCTCAACATCATTGAGCTGTACAAAAGGCATAAATAATGAGGTATTGTCATTTAAAATGTGGAACGGTAATACAGTGGTCACTTGGAATGACACTTATGCTTCAGGATCTGGCAAGTGCTGTCATTCGCAAAATGAGCCAAAATTAAGATCTCACAATATCACTGAACCATATTTATAAAGCATAAGAGTTTTGGATGGTACAATTTATGAAAGAAGAATCACTTGTCATTTAAATGTGGAACAATAATACGGTGGTCACTCAGAAGGACACATAGGCTTCAAGATCTGGCATACGCCGTCACTCGCAAAATGAACCAAAATTAAGATCTCACAATATCACTGAACCATATGTGTAAACCATAAGAGTTTTGGATGGTACAATTTATGAAAGAAGAATCACTTGTCATTTAAATGTGGAACAATAATACGGTGGTCACTCAGAATGACACATAGGCTTCAAGATCTGGCATATGCCGTCACTCGCAAAATGAGCCAAAATTAAGATCTCACAATATCACTGAACCATATGTATAAACCATAAGAGTTTTGGATGGTACAATTTATGAAAGAAGAATCACTTGTCATTTAAATGTGGAACAATAATACGGTGGTCACTCAGAATGACACATAGGCTTCACTCGCAAAATGAAAAAAATGCCGTCAATTGCAAAATGAGCCAAAATTAAGATCTCACAATATCACTGAACCATATGTATAAACCATAAGAGTTTTGGATGGTACAATTTATGAAAGAAGAATCACTTGTCATTTAAATGTGGAACAATAATACGGTGGTCACTCAGAATGACACATAGGCTTCACTCGCAAAATGAAAAAAATGCCGTCACCCGCAAAATGAACCAAAATTAAGATCTCACAGTATAACTGAACCATATGTATAAACCATAAGAGTTTTGGATGGTACAATTTATGAAAGAAGAACTACTTGTCATTTAAATGTGGAACAATAATACGGTGGTCACTCAGAATGACACATATGCTTCAAGATCTGGCAAACTTATGCCGTCACTTGCAAAATGAACCAAATTAAGATTTCACAACATCACTGAACCATAATTATGTATAGATCTAAAACACGAGTTTTTGACTGTAAAAATTTCAAAAGGGAAATCATTTGTCATTTGAAATGTAGTAGAATATTAAATAATAAATTATAGTGACCACTGCTTTGTCAAGTGCTGTCACCTGAAAAGTACAGTAACCCCAAAGATCTAACATATTAACTCAGCTGTACAACAAGCCAAGTTACTGAATTATGGACATGCTAAGGTCACATCAGCGACTTATATTGGTGTAAAAGAAATGTTTGCCTGCACAGCTCAAGATCCGGCTACTTAAGATTATTCCATTAATGAAGACGATGCGCAACAAAGAGTACAGTTATTTCTGCAGTAAACAAAAAGGAATCAATCAATGGCATATCTGTGCATGCATCTTAAATTTTAAGATTTATCTTTGAGGTTTTAAGCTTACGCAAAGTTATTAGAAAACCAAAGTAAGTAAACGAACCACGATATCAAGAAAAACATACCTTTCTGCAATCCAGCTGAGTTGATGACTTGGAAACAGGCTTTATGTGAAGAATATCGCAACTGATCACTGTCTCTCGAAAATAACAAAGGTATAAATCGTAATAGAACAGCTGAATAGAAAGACAGGCTTTCTATTATCCGAAAATAACAAAACTACTCGTTTTGCAACGCTGTATCGCTTGTGAAGTCCGCGTGAATTTGAACTGTTCAACGAAAGTTTATTTTACACTATTCTATTGGTTCAAAAGCAGCACGTGACAATGTAAATCAAATCGCGCATGTGCCAAAGTCACGTGGAAGCCTGGGCAGCAAACATGGCGGCTGATCTTGCGACGGAGTGCATTCAGGACTACATTCACCCGGACGATGAAACTCTGCAATCTACTATTGAAATGACTCCTGGGTTCAAACCTTTCACCCAAATTGTAAATGGTAACGTTTTACGTCAGGGCCTCCTATTCCGAGACTTCTTGTGATATTTTTTTTTTCCGAGCCACCGACCCAATATCAGGAAACGCATTCAACGCTAAACGAAAAAAAAGGGGGGATGGCCTTACTCGAAATAACCAGCTGCAGCAAGTAATATAATAAACTTTGAGAAGAATGTGATGGTGATTGAAACGGAAAATGCAATGGAAAATCAAAACTTGCGTGAAATAACACTGTGAAGTTTGGTAAATGTGCAAACGCTGGTTAAAGTGGTCGTAAAGATAGTTCTTTGATCATATTTTGCTTAAATTTACGCCTCTAGTAACCATAAATTTACACAGTAACTTTGCTATGCCAGAAAATATCAAGCAAACATTCATTTTTGACGTTCGATTTTTACACAGAGAACAAAATGGTGGCAAATTTGAATCTAAACACCAAATTTACTATAGGGAGCAAAAGTGAAACAAAATATCTGTAAACTTGATATTTACTCCACATTTACGCCACCCTTGCAGAAAAGTAAACTTTCACTTTCGAACAAAATTTGCACCAAGAACAAATAAGTAGCAACATTAGTACCCTAAATTTACAATAGATTTGCTCAACTAGCAAACTTAGGCAAATCCGTTTTTTCGTCCAGTGCGAAACGTTGAGGCCGTCTTTATCGTGGAATTTCACGAGCAGTCTTCGCTTTTCTGAGACTAACTTCCTTTAATCATGTTAACAGATCGTGAACCAAAATAAAGAACCAGTAAGAAAGCGAAGTAACTTCGTGTAGGCGCGTTGCATGGATGCGTGTCAGTACAATGTTTTCCAGAAGCTGCCAGAAAAGCAGAAGATTTTAAAGACTGGGAAGGTTTTTAAGTGTAGTATTTGCATTTATAACTTGCAATAGAGGTAAGACGCTTTTTGAGAATTCATAAATAATTTTATTGAAGGTGGTAAGCTTACTCAGCTCAGCTGCCGTTTTCACGATATTTTGTCGAATCGAATGTTAGGATTTAAGCTTAAGACTTAAAAATAAACGTAAGTTTAAATAATCTGCAGTTTCATAACTATGCCTTTGTCCACTTGGTTTAGCCGTCGACTTCTATTTACATATCAGTGATAATTTTTGCTTTCCGTCTCACATTAAGCTTAAACAATATTATTAGGGGGTATACAGTGTAATGGTAATTACAGTAAAAACTTATTAAGCTTCAGCTTGAGTTTAAGCTTTTATATTATTCATGTTTATTCTGGAAACATTACTATGCCGTCTTACAAACAGCGCATCATTCATAGTCGCCGCTAAAGAACGATATCGCTTCAATACTGTACATTTCATTTTTTACACTTTATGCGCTATCACATTTTCTGAGTTATATTTAACAATTATTCTTTGAAATCGAAGTTAATAGTGGCTAAATATTTACCGAGCCACGAAGTGGCGAGGTAAATATTCCTAAAGCCACTATCCACCGAGATTGAAAAGAATAATTGTTTTAGTATATACACACGAAGTGATCTAACCAAAATCAGAGAGGAAACCATTAAAAAGCACGATTTGATTGACAGATCAGGTCAGCTAGACACAAGAAAGTTTGATAATGGATCTTTGTAAAATGTTCAAACATGGCAATTCACAAGCTTATCACTTCGCCAACAACAGCGTAATGACTTAAATGGAACCGCTAAAATTTTGAATTGTTTCCTTATCTGAGAAGAAAAGAAGAGCTTTGTTGTTTTCTGTTGACTCGCCAAGTTTATAGCCGAAAAGGTTTGTTGTGTCGTTCTTTGCATGAAGTGCTAACAAAAATGGCGATTCGGTTCCTCAAGGTAAGACGTCGTCTTCATGTAGCATTCTTTCTCCTATTTACTTGAAACGTAGAATTTCTGCAAAATTTTGCTTTCAAATTTGTTTGTCATAAATAAACTTCGTTTTTGGGCCAAATGTTTTCTTGTTAGGAAACGCTGAGTTCACTAAACGGCCTCTTCTAGACGAATGAACGGGAGTTGTAAACAATCCATCGAGCACAAAACTCAGCTACAGTAAGTGGAAAAAAGCCGTTTTGAATCCTTCGAAGTCTTTTCTTGCCTGAAAAAAGTCAACCCTAGGATTCTGTCGGCTTTTAAAAGATCGTTCTCTAAAAAAATGGGAAAAAAACCGAGCTCACACATTATCCACTCGCTAGGACGTAAATATTGTTGAATAGTCCGAGATATCGAACCAATCAGATTGCTTAAATCACCAAGATCACTGAGTGTGTATATACTAATTACCAATAGACCCTTAACGCTTTTATTTTGTATACGTTGTAGTTCTGTGAAAAATGACCTTGCTGCATTTTCACAGTACCTTTGAGAACTGCATTCATCAACAGTCGATTTATATGTAGCAAGGTCAATAATTTTTATAGTTTTGACCGCAAGTTGTAAGTAAGTTCAACAGTAGTCAATTGACCTCTAAAGTGAAACCAGTCTTCATTTTTTAAATCAAGTGGCAATATTTTTACGCCTTTTGTCATGATTTCATACACAAGAAACCGCCTACTCTTCATGAGATACTGCCTGGGCATTATATTGATGGCCAATGTAATCTTATTAACTGTTTCTCTGATGTACTCAAAGAATTGTGGTCACTTGAAATACTTGTGGTCTTTTGGTACATCAGGTATTTCTGAATTGGAAGAATTGTTGCCAACATCGTCATCCTCATCATCATCGTCATCGTCATTGCCATCACCACCATCATTCATTCATTCAGACCAGACAAAAGGCCAATGTTCCAGGCTTGGGACAGCTTATGGATATCAGCAGTCAAGTTGCGAAGACAAATGATGCTTCCAAGACTGTTGCCATTCTCATCAGACATGCATGCATGCAGACATGAAATTTGAACTATCCTCTATACTGGAGGCGATCACAACACTCCCTGGTAACTGCTTTTTGGTAGGTGACTTTAACTCGGATATGTTACTACCAGACAAGCCGCCAAGGGATGGTTGTGTCATGGCAAACCTACTAGATATTTACGACTTGAAGAATTTAATACATGAAGCCACCCGTATCACTAGAACATCAGAAACCCTACTGGACCTTTTTCTCACTGACAACGTGAAGAAAATACAGTCATCGGGCGTAGTCCATGTTAAAATAAGTGATCACTCTCTTGTGTTTGCCATTCTCAGAGCATCGGAACCGAGAATAAGATCTCGGGAAATACGATTTAGAAGCCTTAAGAATTTTGATAAACAGCATTTTCTACATGATTTGCATAATGTTCCTTTCCAAGTAGCTGAAATATTTGACGACGTTGATGATAGGCTCTACGTGTTTGATTGTTTATATGAGGACATTCTTTGTAAGCACGCACCTTTGAAACAGGTCCGCATAAAGGGAAATCAAGTTCCCTTTATGAATGAACAATGGCGCAGAGCTATTCGTCAGAAGAACCGTTTGTGGAAGTGCTTCATTCGTGAAAGAACTGATACTAATTATGAATTGTACAAGAGACAAAGGAACATTTGCACTTCTCTAAGACGTAAAGCTATTAAAACTTTCTTTGACAAGAAAAGTGAGTCGGAAAACCCAAGGGAGTTTTGGGACACATACCGCCCATTTTTGCATTCAAAGAAAAGTACGCAAGCTAATGACATAATACTAAAAGAACACGATGTCGTAATAACAGACAAGAAACAAATAGCGGAGCTTTTTAATAGTTATTTCGTGAACATCGCGGACGGCGTGCCAGAGATTACTGAACAGATTTATGGAAAAGGGTTTGATGCACATCCTAGCATTCAGGCGATTTTTAATAACAATGAGCAGATCGTTGCGAGAAACAATTTAGCTTTTCAATATACTAATAAAACCCAAGTGGAAGCTTTGTTACTCAAAATCAACTCCCGTAAATCCTGTGGTTATGACGGAATACCGCCGCGACTGTTAAAAGAGTCTGCCAACGCGATTGCTGGTCCTATAGCTGCAATAATGAATCACTCGATTAGGACAGGACAGTATCCGTCGCGCTTGAAATTAGGTCAAGTTACTCCTTTATTTAAAAAGGACGATGAACTAAACAAAAGCAATTATCGACCAGTGACCGTATTACCTGCGCTCAATAACGTTTTTGAGAGGCTACTTTCAGCTCAAATGGGCGACTTTTACCAGAACATATTGTCTGAATACATATCTGCCTACAGGAGGCACCATAGCTGTGAGACATCTTTACTTAGGCTGACTGAGGACTGGAGGTGCAGTCTAGACAATAAAGAGATCGTGGCGGTTATATCAATGGATTTGTCAAAGGCTTTCGACACCATACCTCATGCTTTGCTATTAGCAACACTGAAAGCGTATGGCTTGCACGAATCCAGCTGCGCCCTTATCGGTGACTACTTGACGGATAGAAGGCAGCGAGTGAAAATTGGTGATACTTATTCGGATTGGATGAGTCTGAAGCGGGGCGTGCCTCAAGGCAACGTCCTGGGGCCCATGTTTTTCAACATGTTCCTCAACGACCTCATCTTTCACATTAAGTCTGTAAAATTAAACACTTATGCCGATGACTGCCAACTGCACTCATCTGATGTAGACCCAGTGGCCTTGGAACGGCGGATCAATCATGATGTACAAATAGCAAATAAATGGTTCGAAGACAATGGGATGAAAGCAAACCCTGCTAAACATCAAGGGATGGTTCTTGGCAAAACCGATTACCCTTTCTCCTTTTTAACCACAAGATGCCTGGATCTTTTTGGAATATCTCTAGACAATGAACTTAATTTCAAGGATCACATATCCTCTGTATGCAAAAAAATAAATAATCAGTTCAGTGTCTTCAAAAGATTTGGCAAACTTATCTCATCCGAAATTATGCTTCGCCTTTATAAAGCGTTTATCTTACCCCATTTTCACTACTGTTCAATGATATGGCACTTTTGTAATTCAGAAGATTCTGTCAAACTGGACACCTTAAATAGACGTATTTTAAGATTTGTTTTAAAGGACTGGGACTCGAACTATGATGCTCTTCTAGACAAGGCTGGTGTGTGTGGTTTAGCCAACAGGAGGATACAAAAATATGATGATTTGTATATTCAAATGTCTCCATTTTGGTAAATATCCGTGCTATTTAAAACAACTGATCAAGTTAAGATCTACTGCTTACTCCCTACGGGGTACTAATATTTTATCACTTCCTAAGCCGTCTACAACCACATATGGTCTAAATTCCTTTAGCTATTCATCTGTTAAGTACTGGAATTCTCTACCTGATCACTTTAGAAAGACTGTAGATTATAGTGAATTTAAGCGCAAATTGTTAGTGCACAGTTTTAGTTAATACTACATTAATTAATATTATATTATATATGTTGTAACTTTTAAAATTAGTTAGGATCGGAGATACTAGCTATGTAAGCTACACTAAAATCCGAGGATAAATAAAGTTTATGTATGTATGTATGTATGTATGTAGGGACAATGAAATGTATGGCCACATGTCAGTTGCTTTTTTTTGAAGAGAAGGATGATGGCATGCTTCTGCATCACAGTCTAGCTGAGGATTTGGTCGGTTAGAAGGCCATCTGTACCCCAGACGTAATGACTTGATAGTGAATTCAGTCTGAAAACTTGCTTGGTAGTATGGTACTTTGCCATATGGACGGTCAGCTCTGTTTAGTGGTCTTGGCAGCATGTAGGATTTTCACATGACGTCACCAAAATTCAAACTAAGAAACTATCGCTTCTTCTGAGTTTCTACTTTCATGTGATATTAGAGCACCTTAAAACCTTTATATAAACAAATTTTCGGTTCAAAAGGGTTCTTTGTTTTGCGATACAGGACGGTTGAATTTCCAGGCTTTTGCGCGACGCGGCATTTAGCTGGCGGCCGGGAAAGCTCTTAAGTGGGTTAAAAACATTACGGATTTTTGGAGATTTTGCTATCTAAACATTCCTTGTCTTAGAATAGATATTACTTTAATCTTTATGAGTTCCTCAAGCGAAGAATTCACGCATAAGTAGGAAAACTCAAAAACAGATGTTTCTGTTGGTTTCCGGCGGCCATATATTTGTGCCCCTGAAAAGGGACACAAACATGGCGTCTCCATACAAAGCTTTATAGCGGAGCTTTCGCGCGCGGAAGCGCGCGCGCAGCGGAGCACCATGGGTAAGAAAATTTGGTAAACTATCCATCCGAGAAAATTTGGTTATGACGTAGCGTACGCCCACCCGTACACACACTTCATGTAAGCCGATGTCAAATGTCACAATAGATCTTGCACAACTTGACTAGCCTCTTAGTTATCTAAACCATCCGTATGAGTACGATTAGATTGACAGCTGTCAAAATCAGACATCCGCTGACAATTATCACATGGCCATCTCGCGGGCGCAGATGAAAGACCAGTCGTTTTGCCCCTCCATATAAGCTGATATAATATGTCACACTTACCAATTCAACATAAAAACGAAACTACGCTGGGCAAGGTTGTCAGTTGGCTGACAGTCGTTTGAAGTTATATTGGCAAGCCAAATTAAGGTCAATTGACAGCTGTCAAAATGGGACATGTGCAGACCACTATCAGAAAACTAATAACGTGGGCTCAGGCTCGCTCAGGTACACGATCTGGCATTTTCCACTACATGCAGGACGGATATGTCTTACTCACACTCGTAGTCTATTGATTGGAATATTCGCCATTCTAATGAAGGTTAATTGAAAGCTGTCAAACTAGAGTATACGCTGACCATCATCACCTGAGTGTATCGCGGGCTCATTTTTCTATCCATTGAGGTCAGGTAGTGTTTAAAGGTTTGCGCTGATATTTTAATTTGATCACGGGCTCAATTCGAAGCCCCATAGCTTAGAAAATCTATCCATCCTAGAAAATTCGGCAATCACGTGACTGTACACCGACCACCCGACCTTCCGTCCGTCCGCACCACAGGCATACCAATGTTTAATATCACACTTTCTTGCTAGTTTGGGAGCCTGCAACCTGATATTGTACATCCATGTTTTGATTAATTGACAGCTGTCAAAATAGTGTTTCTGCTGACCAGTATCGCCTGACCGTATCGCGGGCTCAGGTGTCGACCCACTGAGTTCGAGTGTTTTTTTGCAGGTATCCGCTGACAAGTTGATACTTTTCAAATGATCGCAGGCTCAAGTTAAATTTTTTAAAATGCATATGAAATAAGTCGTGTTCATGATTAGCACTTTTAAAATGTTGATTTCGAACTGACCTCGGACGCGAAAATTCAACCGGCTTTTACATTTACATGCAGGGAAGGCAATCGCTTTTGACTTTTCTCACTGTCACGCGTTGATCATGCTCTACGTCCTATTCTTGTGTTCTGATTGGTCAAAATTTGACAGGTGAGTTCATGCCGAAAATTTATGCAGCGTCTGGAAACTTAATTACTGATAGCTGGAGCTGACAGAGTTTTGTCCGGGAGTTTTGTGTCATCTTGTGATGTTTTAAACTGTCTTTTTCTACTCGGTGTACAAAATGAAATACAGCTGCTGTCAAGATTGTTCTGTAATTTATGGATGGTTTGTTTATTGCGCTTTTTGTTGGCAAACGCACCGCTTGTCAAAGTCAGTGGAAATCCGATTTTGGATGGCACCGTTTTCAAAAATGAGCTTACTCACTTGCCCTTGCTTGAGGCGTAAGAGGGTTGAAAAGTCTCAAGCGATTCTGGAACACTTGATGACCTTCAGAAACAGCATCTCGACTGGTAAGCCAGGGCAATTATTGTCTTTGATGTGTTTTTTTTTTCGGTTTCCTGAAGTCGAGCGTACGGCTTAAGTTTATACACGAGCAATGATCTAACCTACAGTAGCATCAGGTTTAAAAAGCCTTTAGACATTTTTTGACCGCAAATTCAAAGAAAAGGTTCCGAAGATTATTTAGTTATGCTTTTGGCTGTAAACAGAAAGCTCTGAGCGATTTCCTTGCCTCGAGTTCATCTTGAAAAAGAGCAAACACCGGGAGCCGGCTTAAAACATAAATAAGTTTATGCTTACCTCACTCATGATTTTCAGAGACACTTTATTCTCAACACTTCTCTTCGTGAATGAAAATTATTGTCTCTGTACAAGTTTCGCCGAATTATATTTGTTTTATTGATTGTTAGTAGTCCCTCTCGCAGCTTTTATCGCTGGTTATTTCCAGTCGAACATAAACATCGCATGCAGGAATACTCAAAACGCCGCGCGTAAATGTCACTCGCTTTTAAAGATTACGCATAACAAAACCATACACAGTTTAATAAATAAAGGGAAATAAAACCTAAACATAACAATTTCTCTATCATGTTGAAGCGTAAATGGTAACTCTATTAGTCGCACTGCAAATTTGGTGCCTGTCAAAAGTGAGAACCCGTCCGGCTGGCCGAAAAGGTGATTTTGGGAATTTTTTTTATCGTTTTCATTAAAAGCCCGTAATTATTACCCTGCATATCACATAGGACCATATTTTTCTAGCTGAAAAGTCCCGGCATTATCTGAAAATTCTCTTCATGACAACTTTTTATAATTCAATGCTCTAATTTGTTGTGCAAAGGAGGGGCGTGCTTTGATCGTCGTGGATATTGAATGAGAGCAAATTCTCTTGCAAAATTGTGAAAAACTGCAGAATTTATAATAGGTTTAAATGGGGCAAAAAGGAACAAATTCTGTCCGAGGTCTGTATGGTAAAAAAGGGCCTCAGAGTACTGTTTACCTAAGACGTGATGAGAAAAAGTATGTTTAAAAGGCTGGTTTACACGCCACCAGATTCGTCGACAAGATTTGTAATGGTAACAGGACTGAGTGGAGTCCAATTCGGTCTGTAATCATACGAGTGATTAACAAAATCGGACGACCGCGTAGCGGGAGTCCGATTTGTTTAATCACGAGTATGATTACAGACCGAATTGGACGACACGAAGTTCTGTTACCAATTAATCATAACTTTAACAAAATTTGTGATATAATAGGCTATTTTTTAAATCAAAACACAAGAAACTCGAAATTTTGTTTTGCTAGCAGTTAAAAAAAAAGCCATTTAAGCGCGCGCGTGATGGCGCGTACTGTCCAATTACTTAGGCATGACGCGTACTGTCCTATTAAACTGTCCATTAAGGCTGAAATCAGGGCAGTTGAAAGCCAATCAGATTTGACAATTTTGTTATAGTTATGATTAACTAGTAAACTATAAACTTGTCGAACACAAAAAATCCGGCCTGATTTTTTATTTTGGCCTCTCTTTTAGACAGAGGAATGCAACGTGTAAATTGGCTGCCACCAAGGACTATCGTGGCGCGTGTGTTTCTTAAAATTATATTTCGGGGTCGTCCAATTATCCATAGTCTCTCTAACGGAGCAATGTTGGAGAGACTGGTGAATGCCACATTATGATGCAACAGCTAATGCAAATACAATACACGAATAGGTCTATTTGTTTTCCAGGCCTAATCTACTGTGGTCGAACATGATTGCTATTTTTGGGTGTACAGAAAAGACTATTTAATAACTCGATGTAAAATTTGTTTCACTCTTGGAGTGTCAAATTATTTTTCTCTAAAATCACTTAGCCTTTGCCTCAAAAGTCAAATGAATGTGCCCTGATCTGTGGATTACAAGTTTATTATTTGACTTAAATTATGAATTTATTAACGGGAGCTTCGCTTTTAGCCCTGGCTAAATCTATATATTAAATTTGGGTAAATCATTTTTCCGAATATCCCGCACATGTACTATTGCATAGACCTGATTCTTGGCAAGGCTTTTTGTATATTTATCTTCCTTCATTTTCCAGATTCTAGAATTTCTGTTTTAAAAGTTTCCATTTTTATTTCTGCTTTCTCAACTCTCTCAAAAATAGCCATAATGCCTTCAGATGCCAAACCTGAAAAACTCATACAATTTGAAAGAAAATCATCATTATTGATTTGTCTTTGGTAACAGGCATAATAATAATAATAATAATAATAATAATAATAAGTTAATATTTATATAATATATTTATTTCGGTGCCATCCGAAATCGGATTTCCACTGACTTTGACAAGCGGTGCGTTTGCCAACAAAAAGCGCAATAAACAAACCATCCATAAATTACAGAACAATCTTGACAGCAGCTGTATTTCATTTTGTACACCGAGTAGAAAAAGACAGTTTAAAACATCACAAGATGACACAAAACTCCCGGACAAAACTCTGTCAGCTCCAGCTATCAGTAATTAAGTTTCCAGACGCTGCATAAATTTTCGGCATGAACTCACCTGTCAAATTTTGACCAATCAGAACACAAGAATAGGACGTAGAGCATGATCAACGCGTGACAGTGAGAAAAGTCAAAAGCGATTGCCTTCCCTGCATGTAAATGTAAAAGCCGGTTGAATTTTCGCGTCCGAGGTCAGTTCGAAATCAACATTTTAAAAGTGCTAATCATGAACACGACTTATTTCATATGCATTTTAAAAAATTTAACTTGAGCCTGCGATCATTTGAAAAGTATCAACTTGTCAGCGGATACCTGCAAAAAAACACTCGAACTCAGTGGGTCGACACCTGAGCCCGCGATACGGTCAGGCGATACTGGTCAGCAGAAACACTATTTTGACAGCTGTCAATTAATCAAAACATGGATGTACAATATCAGGTTGCAGGCTCCCAAACTAGCAAGAAAGTGTGATATTAAACATTGGTATGCCTGTGGTGCGGACGGACGGAAGGTCGGGTGGTCGGTGTACAGTCACGTGATTGCCGAATTTTCTAGGATGGATAGATTTTCTAAGCTATGGGGCTTCGAATTGAGCCCGTGATCAAATTAAAATATCAGCGCAAACCTTTAAACACTACCTGACCTCAATGGATAGAAAAATGAGCCCGCGATACACTCAGGTGATGATGGTCAGCGTATACTCTAGTTTGACAGCTTTCAATTAACCTTCATTAGAATGGCGAATATTCCAATCAATAGACTACGAGTGTGAGTAAGACATATCCGTCCTGCTTGTAGTGGAAAATGCCAGATCGTGTACCTGAGCGAGCCTGAGCCCACGTTATTAGTTTTCTGATAGTGGTCTGCACATGTCCCATTTTGACAGCTGTCAATTGACCTTAATTTGGCTTGCCAATATAACTTTAAACGACTGTCAGCCAACTGACAACCTTGCCCGGCGTAGTTTCGTTTTTATGTTGAATTGGTAAGTGTGACATATTATATCAGCTTATATGGAGGGGCAAAACGACTGGTCTTTCATCTGCGCCCGCGAGATGGCCATGTGATAATTGTCAGCGGATGTCTGATTTTGACAGCTGTCAATCTAATCGTACTCATACGGATGGTTTACATAACTAAGAGGCTAGTCAAGTTGTGCAAGATCTATTGTGACATTTGACATCGGCTTACATGAAGTGTGTGTACGGGTGGGCGTACGCTACGTCATAACCAAATTTTCTCAGATGGATAGTTTACCAAATTTTCTTACCCATGGTGCTCCGCTGCGCGCGCGCTTTCGCGCGCGAGAGCTCCGCTATGAAAATTGGGCTCATTTCGTATTTGTAATGGTAACCCATTCCACAGTTTAGGTGCCGGAGCTAAAAAAGCACGGTCACCCAATGTCTTTTTAGTTAAAGTTCTTGGCGTTTGAAGCATGATTCCAATTGCACATGATCTTGGAGGTTGTCCATGGATCGCTTTAAAAGTGACTATAATAATCTTAAAATGAATCCTAAAATCTAGTGGAAGCCAATGAAGCGTACGCAGAATTGGTGAGATGTGATAAAACCTAGGAATCTTTAAAATAAGTCTTGCTGCGGAATTCTGGAGCCGTTGTAACTTTGCTATTTGTTTAGCTGGTAACCCATGCAGAATACTATTACAATAGTCAATGCGCCCAATTATTAGGGCATGAACAAGTGTCTGGGTTGCTTAGTTACTTAAATACTTTGTTATTCGTCTTACATTTGTACTGTAGTAATAGGCTGCTATACACGTGTTATTGATATTAACTTGAAGACTCATGTTACTATCTATCCATGTCCCTAAGTTCTTGACCAACTGAACAGGCGACACTTGAGCATCCCCTACTGCAAGCGAGTCAACATGAACCTTGGATAGTTGCTGACGGGTGCCTATTATTACAAACTCTGTTTTGCCATCATTGATCTTCAGTTTGTCACACAGCATCCAGGCTCTTATCTCATTTACACACCGTTCCATGGCAGCAATGGCATCATCGGTACTTGAGGCACAGCCAGGTTAAAACGCTAAATATAACTGCGTATCGTCTGCATAAGCATGAACGCTGGGTAGGTGTCTCTTGACAACTTCAAACAGTTTACTGGCATACAGAGTAAACAGTAACGGCCCTAAACATGACCCTTGAGGAACTCCTTGATTTAACTGTAGCGATTCCGAACACTTGCCACCTAGTGAGACACGCTGAGAACGTCCCGATAGGTATGACGCAAACCACTCCAGTGCCGTACCTCGGATCCCAAAACTTGTGCTCAGACGAGATAGTGACACAGAATGTTCCACCGTATCGAAGGCAGCACTCATATCCAACAACACAAGCAGAACAACTTCCTGAAGATTCATTGCCATTAATATATCATTATATATCTTGAGTAAGGCTGTTTCTGTGCTGTGACCTTGTATATACGCAGATTGCAACAAGCGGTAGAGGTCATGTTCAGAAAGGTGTGCATGTACCTGGTCAAATACTGCACGCTCTACCAATTTCGACACATACTGCAGGTTACTAACTGGACGAAGATTAGTGAAGTCATTAATTCTAGCTTTTTTTGTAGCGAGGATCAATAAGGGCTTCCTTCCATACCTTCGGAAAGTGTCCCCCAAGTAGCGACGAATTGATCATCTTAGTAAGAGGGTCTCAATGGGGGTGTAGCAAAGACGGTACACGGTTAAAAATTTCGCGATTTCACGGTGCACGCTTAATTTTTTTTCGGCACGGTTAACTAAGATTAGCATACACGTATTACTGTTTAAAAATTCACAACAACAACAAATATTGTCCCCCCTTTCTAAAGAGTGGCATTGATAATCGGGGGCACTGACGATACTGACCCCTGAAATAATGAAAAAGCAATTCTAGTCAGTCTAAACAGGTTCCAGGCACAAAAAAGTAGTAGAAATGCAATTTTTATTAAAAAAACTTCTCCTGCAATGCATGTTGAAGGCCCCGAGAAAAACAGCCAAGGAAAACAACAAAAACATTAGTGTATTTTGGCAAAGTGGTGCTAAACAGTAAAAACGAATGTCACAATTAAGACAATGAATTATTTATTGTTCATGTTATTTTTTGAGCATCTGAGAGCTATTTGCTTTTTTTCATTGTTTCCATCATAGTTTAGCGGCCTCCCTCTACTAACTATGTTTGCATTCTTATGAGTATTAACTATGGGCACAACGAAATATGTACTTACATTTCTAACGGTGATTAAACATCAAACTTTGCCCAGGTCTTGGCTTGTCTTCCCGATCTTGTTATTACTGGCTTGTTTGTTACATAATCAGGTTCGTCATCGGAAAACAAACTATCGTTTCATATTCCTCGCCGAAATGACAATCTGAGTTGGATACCTGAGTTGACTGAGTTGCGTGGACAACTTAGATGGTACAATCATCAACAAAGCTGATTAAAGATACGCCCTTGGGCACGGGTACATTCGGGCCTTCAGCATCTGTCTTATCTGGGAGATCTGCGCTTATTTCTTGATCACGTCTAAAGAATACTCTTGTTATAGAATCGGCTTGCTTTGTATAGACGGCAGGAGGCAAAGCTCCTGCTTTATCCTTTGTGGTCTCAGATCGGACAGTTCTTTGCCTCACAGGGCGAAAGTTGTCAACCAATCCCCGCATTGCATCTTCCTCCCTATTGGGGAGCGTCTTGGATGGGAGTGGCGACATAAACTTGATGTCACTGAGCAACATTCCTGTTTGGGGAACTGGATAATAGGACGCTGGATGGGTGAAGTACTTTGCCGCCCATTCAGAAACTCGTTTAAGAGATTCTTTTGCTATAGTGCCAAAGTCCATGGCGTACTGAAGAGTATTAAATGTCTCATTCTTAAAGTGTGACACTGCATGCAGATTTTCTACTTCAGTTGTTAACAATGTTTTGAAAACAACGTTGTACTTGAATTCTGGATTTACTTTTTCGAGATTTACCATAAGATTGGTCATACCTTTCAACAAAAGCTCAATTGAGGTCTGCGTTTTTTTGGAAACAGTTCCTTGAGGACCATTTGTCGACGCATCTTCCTTTAGTTGATTACTTTCCTTGACTTTGCGCACTGTCGATTAAACGTATGGTGTACTTTACGTACATTCGACACCACCAATTCTGGAGTCATTTGCGCAGGAGTGCTTCCTTTACACGTAATTCCAAAACTGTCATAAACAAGCCCCAAATGATAAAGAAAGGACAAAGTTCCACTCATGCTAACTACTAGTTTTACTTTTCCTGCTGCTGCGTCTGTGACAAATATAGTGTTCGAAATGCAGCAAATACCATGAGCTTGTATAAAACTACAGCATCGTCCAGTACCATAATTCTGTGCATCACATCCGTCGCCAGCAAGATGTACAACTTCGTTGGTGTGCGGGTTAAATGACTTCACATCACGAGCCCCGATGTCTGTGAAGACTAGCAGCTCATTAAATTTGGATACCCTCTTGATCTCCTTGTAATTTTGATCACCATTCTGGATAGCACATTCCATCAGGGTGGTTTCCATGCTAACGGAATATAGACCTCCTTGACATTTGTCGTTCTTTGATCCTGCAAAGTATACGTTTGATTCCAAGATTGTCATGGATTCCACACTTTCGATATGTGTAGGGTAATTTGAAAGTGTTCTCATTGACTTGCCCCTGATTGTTACACCATCTCTTTCGAGCGAAACTTGATGTATGACTGGTAGCACATCATCGGCTACCAATAGCACATCATCGCTAGCCATACACAGGGCCGAGGGTTTTGACAGTTACACGTTGACAATGTGTACCACGTTCTTTCTCACTTTCGATTTTAACTTTCGCAAATGCACAGAGAGGCGCTCACGTAACATCGGAACAGTTCCATTTGTTGACAAATTGTATCTGAGAAGTGCTTGCTCCAGGTCCGCACGCGAGCGTAATGAGCTAGGTTTAAGTTTAACGTTCCCCTCGAGGTCACAATATCTTACACATCCTGTGCCACGCTCTGCTACATACGCTACTCCGTTACGAAAGCATACGTCTCTTGCATCACGCATTCCAGTTTGTAACTCCGATACTTCAGCAGGCTGGTGAAGCCTGATTTTCAACAAACGCGAGGACGAAGAAGACAAATCGTAATCAATGGTGAGAATGTTACCGATAGGGCCTGGAGAAGGAGCGACAGGATGCTTGCAAACGCCTTGCTGGTTTGAAGCCCAAAATCTGTACTTTTCAGGTACTATGGTGTGCACAACTAGCTCTACCTTTTGCAACACCTCTATTACCTCCGGTCTTGTTAAACGAATGATAGCGTCGATTGCCATCCTATCCTTGTTACGAACGCTTTCTAATGTTAATAGTTTCCTTAAATGCTTCCGGACAAAAACGTCTTTAGAATCTCTTAGAGTGCGGATGAGAACAAGGTTTGACATTTGACCGTCAAGATTAATAAACCAGTTACTCCAGCTGCATTTCATTGTCTTGCCAACATGTACAACATCAAAATGACGTCATACACAATGTGCATTGTTATTTCGTGTTCTTTGGGATACCTGTGGTGATTTTGTCTATATATCGAATAAATGTTTTTTTCTGTCTGAAAAAGAAACTAAAAATACCAAATAGACCACATACATCAAATAATTGTTCAGAGCTTAGGAAAAGCTACAAACAACACGGTTATCTGGACAAAAATAATTCACGACACAAGGTTAATTTTTTCCCTTTTTCACGACACACGGTTAATTTTTTGGACGTTTCACGCCACACGCTTAACCCCATTGAGACCCTCTAGTAATAACAGGTAACAGATGATCAAGTGATTCTACTACAAGTTTAGTCGGCATGGGGTCTAGATTACACGTTTTCTTTGATGACTTCTGAATAAGTGCCAAAATGTCAGCTTCAGAGAGGGGCTTGAACTCCGACAGTATCTTTGCATCGCTGACTATAGGTTCATCTGGAACAGTATCCATATCAGCGATAACGGTGGAGTCTATTTGATCACGTATCCGCATTATCTTCCGCGCAAAGAATCGCGCTATATCATTCACAAGTAAAGACTTATCATCATAATCAGGAAACGACAGTGTGCTATCATTCTTTCCAAGCAGCGTCCTGGTGGCACGAAATAACCTGCCCTAGTCACTAGCTACTACTAGTTATCGTTGTCACTAAATCTGTCCCCGACCTTTTAAAACCCGAATGAAGACTCCTTGTGGTTGTCCACGTATTTGCCATGAACCTTTGAAATGCAGTTTTAGTATTAGAGTTTCTGAGTGTATTTCGTTTGTTCTCTTTTGTGTTTTCTCAATTATTACACTTTGTTTCCTGGGTTAATGAAAATCCTCATACATGACATGCTTAGGATGGACAATTGTTTTTTTATACATCTCATAATGAGTTCAACCAACACTGCAAATGTAATAGAACGCGTGTTAAACAGCAAAACCATCTTTAATTATCTATTTGTAACTAATAATATAAATGTCCTATAACTAATGTGTCGAACGAATACTTTGGATTCGAGTGTGACATTCTTGGACGCAACTGACATAAATGATTTCGCAATAAACTAACCCTGGTAACGGCACTCAAGTTAAGCCCTGTCGGTCTGGGTTACGAAGTGGATGGGTGACCAACCGCGAATATCGTCTTAAAGGTCCATACGTTGTTCTTTCTTTTCTTCTTCTTCTTCTTTTTTGCGTATTATGTGGTGTTATTGTTAACAGTGAATGAAAAGCAGATTTAGCATAATTTCGGTGTCCGGATTTAGAAAAAGACAAAAACAAAGAACAAATATGGCCCGGTGCAGTTCGCCTGAAAATTATTTTTCTTCGGGCCGTAATACAGAGCTGAAACTTTGCAGACTTTGATCTATATATCTGCGGGGAAACCGGCAAACTAAGAAATCTGGGTTTTCGACATCTCCTGTTCCCCCGTCTCTTGCTTTTGGCGTTGCCTTCGCTGTGCTAATCGATGTTCCTTCTGCTCCGCAGTTTCTTGTTGACGTCTTCTCCTTCGTTGTTCACGCTGAATTTGAAGTCGGCGTTCTCGCTCCAGAGGAGTTTCGGTGGAAAATCTTCCTGGGCGAGGATTTGGAGCCCGGGATTTGAAGCCACTTGTTGTGCTTGTGTGTGACACAATTCGGCGAATGCGACTCGTTGACAAACCCAGTTTGCGCGGTTGCTGAGCCAGGCTCACACGCTGAAAATTAACCGGGACCACCGTGCGAGCCTAGTTTCATCAAATCGGGAAAATTTCGCATACTAACACTACGACGATACGATACTTTTACTTTACGCGGGGGACATTAGGGTGCCTCCTCGGGTTCCGGCCTCTGGGCCGGAACCCTGCAGTGGCAATTATCCTCAACAAAGTCCGTGAAAAACTTGCGCTTAGCCTCATTAAGGAGATGCGCCACGTGATTCCTCCGCTTCTTGAATAGCTGAAAACCAGTTTCCCGTTTTTTTTTCTTCCATTTTCTTTCTGCCTTTCTGCGTAAAAGCTTTGCCTTGTATATGTCATCATTGTACCAGGGTACAGTAGGCCTTGATACAATGGTCTTCGTTTTAAGTGGCCCGTGTGATTCGATAACGCTAGACAGAGCGATGTTATAATTACAGGCAAGAGAATCCAGGTCGCAAGCGCTGAGGATGTCTGGATGAGAATTGGAAAGAACATCCCTACATAACGATGACTATCCCAACTCACACGAAAGGGCGGAGATATCAACAGACTTGGTCTTACGGTACTTCACCTCCTTGACAGTATTAAGTGGCTTAGATGACGTTAGCTTGCATAGAATAGCGGCATGATCAGACAGATAGCGGTCAGCCTTAGGCGTGTCTAATATAATATTCTCAGCTAGGCGTGTAACAACAAGATCCAAAGTATGTCCATGAATATGTGTTGGTCCTCTGACATGCTGCTGTAACCCCAGTGATTCCAATAAATCCAAGAAATTACGCGCATCCGCATCACCTGCATCATCTACATGAATATTCATGTCCCCCTACAATTACAAGCTGTTCCTCGGACAAGAGGATGGATTCCATGTAATTAGCAAACTCTGAGCAGAAAGTCAGAACTGTGACCGGATGGTCTTCTGAATAGGGAGGACGATAAATAATAACTATGCGAAGCTTTTTTGTCGAGCGACCGCTGACCATCCACTCGGGAAATTCAAAGGATTCATGTTCGCCTCCATCAATTCTCTTCGCATTAAGTGAATCACGATACATTATTCCGGTCCCACCTCCGTTACGTCCGATCCTGTTTTGACCCATGAACCTATAACCATCTGGACAAAGTTCCGCCCTCATCGCGTCGTCGCCTTCCCTCAACCAGCTTTCCGTGAACAAATCGGCCTTGCAATCACAAGCATAATCAAAAACATCAGCGGTGTTGTTTCTTACAGAACAAGTGTTCAGGGAGCATAACAACAAAGACTGATTTCGATTTCCATTCAACAAAGGAACACCATTTGAACAATTGATCCTAATGAGATTGTCACTGTTACGTGACGCATGTAACACTGTATGTTGAAAGTACAACAATCAGTCTTTTCAATGATGTATATACTGTGGTTAATTTTATCCCTAGTTTAAATTTTATTTTTCTTTGCTTCTGGGTATGGTAATGTGTGATAATGAGTTTTAAACAAAGGAAAATTAAAATTTAAACCAAGGATAGAGTTAAACCACAACATATACATGGATGCTTTTATTCACCTCAAAGTAAAAGCAAGTCTAGGTTACTATATCCTCCTACACATTGTGGAACATAACTTCTTTCAAAGCCATCCTCTTCAAAGTTTGATCTGGCAATAAGTCTGGCCGTTTCTTGAATTTTTGCTCCTTTGTCTGTTTTTCCTATTTTAGATCTTAACTTTGAGTGAAAGATCTCAACCTTCTTTTCATTCAGGACTGGACATAATGTACCCTTGGAATCATAATATTCGGGAAAGTTTGTCTGCTGGTGTTGCACATCGCTGAGCCATGAAAGTGATGCTTTATCGTAGTGATGGCGGTCCATGGCTACAAACATGATGGCCAGACGCTTCATTGACGAAGTCAGCTCTTCAAATTGCCCTCCTCTAACTATAATTGGGTAGTGTAGGAAACGCAAAGGAATAAGCTCCTCAAAAAGATAAAGTAGGCAAGTATATTCAGTGTCCATGCTTAGTCCGAAGGCCTGAATAACCTGGCCACAGATGTTCAGCCAACCACAGAATGATAGTGTGATACACAGTGCCACTTTATCTGGCCTGGGCTTTTCAGGCAGTCTTACCCTTTGGCCAAAAACCGATCCATAGATCTCTTTGAAGATGGGATAATACTACTTTACAACATCTTCTGCTCAGGATTCAGGGATGCAATTTCTTGATCCATGTCAGCCTGGCAAACAATCTTCTTCTGATGGTACCATGTGGGCCAGTCACCAACTGTAGGTGCCACATGTAATTTGAGGCCTAGTAGTCATCTTTACTGTGCAGATTCTTTTCTATTTCATCAATTAGTATGGTGGATTTTAAGGTTTGAAATTCTTCATGATGCTCTCTTGAATAGACTCTGCAATAAAAAGGTCATATGTGGCTTAGTGTTAACATTTTAGTAAAAAAGGAATTTACAAGGTGACTTCTAATAGATTAAATAAATAAATTATATTTTTGAACTGCAGCTGAAGATATGGAAGTGAATGTGATCCTCACAGTTGAATGAAGAACGTTGTAAGTGTTATTACACTGTAGCCTGTGTCGTAGATGTAAACAAACGAAGTTTAGGTTTAGTTTCGTCTGCAGCACAGGCTACCTACAAGTAATTAGCTGAAAAAATAATTCAGGCTTGACTAGAGAGTTAACTCCGACCTCTACGTAACTTCTCTCTATCTATTGTACCAGTCAAGGCAAATAGAGCAGTCACATTGCAGTCTTATCAGTTCTTATTATAGTAAAAGAATTTATTCTACTTGCTTACCGTAGTTCCTTCATGGACTGCTGCATCCTACATAGATCGATCTCCTTGTATGGCAGAGGCAAACTCTCCAAGAAAAAGCATTCACTATAGCGTGGCTAGAATTCCCTCATTTCATCAACCACCGCATCACTTGAAATTCCACCTCTGCAGACCTTGGGTACACCACCACCTTGTGAGACCATGACACATCGGTGAATGTTGGCTGGCTCAACGGGACGAGGAACTGCAGGAACAGAAGATTGGATGTCTAAAAGAAGAGTCGCCATATGAACAGCATTGGCGAGTATTCTTTTGGTTGTTGTTTTTACTGCATTAATGTTATGGAAATCGTCCACAGATGGTATCTGAAAGGATTTCTGTTAAGGTGGCGCGAACGTATTTATGTGCGTGTTGGTTATATTTTTGATTTGCGTTTTTCAGAATAAACGATTCAACCGATTTCTATGATTTTTGGCATACCGAATAAATAATAATGGAACTTTAAGAAAGTGTTATTTGTTTTCTTGTAAATATAAAAACCTTTGAGATATCGGCACATATTTAAAACCGCATTTTTACGAAAAATGTAAATAACTTCGAAATGCCACGACAGATTTTTTCTTAACTTCAGCAAATAAGCCTCAGAGCTCCCTAGTGTTACATCCGCAAGTTTGAAGGCAATCGTGACCGTAGAACTCGCTGCACAAAATGCTGGTCAAATTTAAACTTAAAATGCTACGCTAACACATTTGTGAAAGTTGACGCACAAATAGAGGAAGACTGCCGACAGTTCTCCTATCTGAATGGATATTCCTTCCTAAAGCTTTATTGCAAGAAACAGAGTAATCAGAAACCTATGGCGAACATAGTTAGCACTACAAGAAGAACAACAACTTTATGCTGAGTGCGCGGTAATATTAAAGAACTTCTATTCATCAAACTTACTTTGTAGTTGTCCCCCTCTTTTGGAAAAAAAATCTTAAGAAAGCAAAATATAGCTTAGGTTCGGGCCACCTTAAGACAAAGTTGAAAAGGAAAGAAAACGATTATAAATAATTATACCTGGATTTTTGACAACCGGTTTAGCAAAAATATCAACAAATTTAAAACAACAAAATGCATTGAAAGGCCGATTAAAAGCCTTTATCTGACGCCGGGCAGTAAGTTAATGGTCCCTAGAAGCATTCCAAAAAATGACGCAAATTTTAGAACATTTATTGTAGTAATCTGACTTCGCGAAGTTTCAAACTGGTGTCATTTCAGTCTCGAATTTTTTAAGTTGAGTTAGCTGCATCGAAAGAGTGCCTGGTTAAGGCTTACGTAAGAACTTAAGCACTACTTTTTTCGCGGTCCAATAAACAACAGGATTCCGCATAGAATAGACAACAAACTGAATGAAACTTCACCTTCTTATCTGCAAAAACCGGCCTATGGTACAATGCCATTAGAGCCCACTGAAACTAGACCTAGATCCAATTTTCCTGAGTCGAGTGTTGCTTTTCCAAGGTACAATCAGCTAAGCTAAACACCGACGAAACAATATTCATGGCTGGCACAGAATATTTTGGCGAAACCGCAGTTCGACCACACGTTCACATACCTGTCAACACCATGGGAAATCACACAATCACACTTTCGCGGCACTGATAAGACTATCCACAACCACGCATAATCTTCTCACGTTTAACATAAGCGAAATATCATCGAATAACAAAAAACAAGCCAAAAAAAGCGACATAAGCAAATAACACAGTAAACAAGCTATTAGACAGGGGAAGATGAGAAAAATTACAATTGAAAATGTTTGCTAACCCGGTTTTCATAACTCCAGGTAGAATTATGTTATACTTTATAAAGATCTCAAAATCACAGGCTTAATTTATAGGTAGAAAATGCTTTTGATCATACGGATTGTTGTTGTGTTTTGTAACTACAATGGTGGCGACCTTCAGGAACATTTTTTCCAGTTTCTATCATGTATTATTTTTACCTTTTGAAAAGCTTCACAAGCCATTTGTTTAGCCCTTGTCATGGTCAGATACCATTTTGTGCTTCTGATGAGTCCATACCACTAGATGACAGACCATTAAGCTCCAAGAAGGTGGAGCTTTCATCCATAAATTCACAGTGTCTCTGATTTCTGAAAGTCATACCAAATAGGCTTGACACATTTTGCATTAGTAAGTCACATATCTTCCGAAAAAAGGAGGAAACAATATTGAACTCGAAATCTCAGCGCTTGTATATTCCATAGAAAGTACTTCATGTAGGTGCGTTTAAAGACAATATGATTATATATAATGTAGTGTAGATCAGTATTGTAATATATTATCTACAGCGGAAGATGGTAATTCAAGTCAGGAAAAAAGTGTTACTAATACTAAATTCCCACCTTTCCCACAATATTGCTGTAATGATGTCGCCCCCACTTCTGCCTCCAATGATCATGAGGTTTGAATAAGATTCTTTGAATGGGACTCTAGATAAATCATTTGTGAATGCTTTAGGCTTTGTGACATTCTATACATGTAGTTACCAAAATTATTGCACCCTTAAGTACCTGTAATAGAGAAGCTGCCGTATAAGAGCTGTTGCTCTCTTCTCTTGCAGGTTGGCCCTTTTTTCACCATGACGCTCTTACAAGATACTGTCAAGGATTTCCTTGTATAATGTATTTGAGACTGAGTATTGCGAACATGACTGGAATACAATCCCCTTAGGCTGCTCAACTCCATATTTGAGAACATGTCAATGTATATGTTGTGGTTCAATTTTATCCTGGGCTTAATTTTCATTTTCCTTTGTTTTCGGTTGTGGAAATGTATGATAATGAGTTTAACAGAAAGGAAAATAAAATTAAACAAAGGGCAAAATTGAACCACAACATACACATTGTACAAATCTCTTGTACTATCATATGATTTCTTGACCACTTAAACACTACATACGTGTACATCAGGATATATATGTCTACGTTTTTGTATTTTTTTACCAGATTTCAAGATACATGTATTGTAGTACAATGAATGCCACAAAAAAGGTCCGCTGAGTGTATGAGTTTAAAGTTGATGTGAATACAAGTTAACTACCAATGATACATATACATGTAAATGTAAGTGCTTAATTGTGATGGTCTCATGGTGAAAAGGGGACTGTATAAACTAAACTATATTATAGTTTAAGACAGGAAAAGCATTCTTGGAAAGTGTACTCTACTATTATTATAGCGGGGCTCCCACGCGCGCTTCGCGCTTCGCCCCATACTCATAGATTATGGTCAACCTCTTTTCGTTTGGTTGTCACGTGATTGACCGAGCGTACGTACGCGTCTACGGATTGTACGGGTGGGGTAGGGGAGACTATCAAAAGGAAGGGAGGGGTGTCTCAGGCGTGTCTTGCCAAGTCCACATCTTTTACATTGGACATTCACAATATGGTCAATTGACAGCTGTCAAAACAGGATAGCCACTGACTAGTATCCCATGACCGTATCGCGGGCTCATGTGTCAACTCATTGAGGGGACCTGATTTATTGGGAAGCTGTCCGCTGACCAGTTAATTATTTTACTAGATCGCGATCAATGTTCAGTCTCATACTTTCTAGCAAGTTTGGGATCGGAGCACAGGAAAACTGATAAAGATATTGGACATCAATGTTGTGATCAATTGACAGCTGTCAAAACAAGGTAACCGCTGACCAGTATCACTTGACTGTATCGCGGGCTCAGGTGTCGACCCATTGAGGTCAAGTATTTTTTTGAAGTTATCCGCTGACAAGGTACTGGTTTTCAAATGATCGCAGGCTCAAGTTTAATTTTTTTTCAAATTCATATGAAATATGTCGTGTTTATGTGCCGCACAATTAAAATTTTGATTTCAAACTGACCTCGGACGCGAAAATTCAGCCAGCTGCTACAGGCAGGGAAGACAGTTGCTTTTGACTTTTCTCGCCATGTTCACGCGTTGGTCACGCTCTTCGTCCAATTTTTATGCTCTGATTGGTCAAAATTTGACAGGTGAGTCCATGCGGAAAATTTATGCAGCATCTTGAATCTTGTTTACTTTGACAGCTGAAGCTGACAGAGTTTTGTGTCAACTTGTGATGTTTTTAACTTTCTTGTTCCACTGGATGTACAAAATGAAATTCAGCTGTTATCAGGAGTCTTCTGTTATTCATGGCTAGTTTGTTTATTTGGTTTTTGGTTGAGTCAAAGTCAGAAATCCGATTTCACATGGCATCGTTTTCGCTTTCACCTTGCTTAATGCGTAAGAGGGTTGCAAAGTCTGAATCGATACTGGCCTTACTTGACCCCTTTCAGGAGATGCATCTCGACTGGTAAGCCTAAGTAATTATTGTATTTGATGTTTGTTTTTTATTCCTAATTTAATGAAGTCGAGCGTAGTTTATGCGGCTATTTTGTTTACGCACGTTTGTAAGATTTGAGACAATGGTCTGACCGAGTATCAGGTTTGTTATATGCTTACAGATCTTTAAAAAGCCTTTAGACATTTTCTCACCGCAAATAGAAAGAAAACGTTTCAAGGAATATTCAGTTACAATTCTGGCTGTAAAAGAAAGGTTTGAGCGATTTCTTTGCCTCGAGTTCGTCTTTGAACAAAGCAAACACCGGGAAGCCGGCTTAAAACATAAACTTCAGCTTTAAAGCTCGAAGACTCAGGATTTTTATAGACACTTTAATACTTGTCTTCCTGAATGAAAATTGTCGTCTCTGTATATGTTTCACCGAATTATATTTCTTTTATTGATTGTTAGTACTGTCTCTTGTAATTTTAATCGCTGTGCCGACTGTTTTCAGTCGTTCAGTGAACAACGCTTCCCGGAGTACTCAAAATGCCGCGCGTTAAACCGTTTTAAAATAAAAAGTAAACATAATAAATTCTTTATTATGTTGGAGCGTAACTGTGTCAATGTTCATTCAAACACTCGCCACCGCTAGCACTGCAAAAGTCAGAACCGGCTGCCCGTATAGATGATTTTGAAAATTTTTCTAACGGTTTACGGCTAAAGCCCACGCGTGCTTCGATCGTCCTGATTGAATGATACCAATTTGTAGCGGAGCTCCTTGCGCGCGCGAAGCGCGCGCGAGCGGAGCACCATAACTAAGATAATTTGGTAAACTATCCATCCGAGAAATTTTGGTTATGACGTCAGCGTACGTCCGTCCGTACGGACTTTCCGGGTAGTGGAAAGTAGTCTGCATGGATTCTTGGGGTAGGGGAAAGTAGAGATTTTTTGGCGGGAAATCGCATGGCCCAACGTCGCGCAATTATATCGCGCAACTTATTTTGAAAAAAGAAATTTCAAAGCAACTTAATGGCAAAACATTTTTCGACAGAGCCTTTATAACTTTTTATTACAACTTACGAAAGCTATTATGTCAACAAACAACAGCAGAGAGATTATAGCGTGTAGACGACAGGTTTTAAGCAGAGAGCAAGAGTCAACACGCGTAGAGCAAGCGAAGACGATCGCCAAAGAGAGCGCGTTAGAAGTAGAAGAAGAAGACAAAATTTTAGCGAAGAAAGTCGGCAAGTAGAAAGAGTCAGGGCGAGAAGAATGAGAGAAAATTATAGTGAAAAACGTCGGCAAGCATAACGAGACAGAGCTAGAATGAATAGACAAAGGCAACGCGAAAGAGAAATACAAAGGCAAAGAGAACGGCAGCAAAATAACGAAATGATGACAGAAAGTGTTGTGTTAATGTCACTATGGCCCCGCGCTATTAGCATTTTGATTTCAAGCTGATCTCGGACGCAAAAATTCAGCCAGTCATTTAAAAATACAAGCAGAGAAGACAGAGCTTTTCACTTTTCTCACCATAGTCACGCATTGATCACGCTCTACGACCGTCCAATTTTTATGCTCTGATTGGCCAAAATTTGACAGGTGAGTTCATGCCAAAAATTTATTCAGCATCTTGAATCTTGTTTACTTTGATAGCTGAAGCGGACAGAGTTTTTTGTCAACTTGTGATGTTTTTTACTGTCTTTTACTGTCTTACTGTCCACCGGATGCCTAAAATGAAATACAGCTGCTATCAACAGTCTTCTGTTATTCATGGCTGGTTTGTTTATTGAATTTTTGGTTGAGAAATGCGCCGCTTGTCAAAGTTGGAAATCCGATTTCGGATGACATTGTTTTCGTTTTTCACCTTGCTGGATGCGGGTGGTTGAAGAGTCCCTCAAGCGATTCTGGCCTTACCTGATAGCTTTCAGGAGTTGCATCTCGAATGGTAAGCCTGAGTAATTATTGCATACAGTGTATGTGTTTGTTTTTTTATATCTAATTTCGTGAAGTCGAGCGCAGTTTATGAGGCTAGTTTATGCACGATTGTATTAAGATCTGAGACAATGATCTGATCTAGTATGAGCTTTGATATAAGCTTACAGAGCTTTAAAAAGCCTTTAGTCGATATTTGCTCTCCATAAATAGAAAGAAAAAGCGTTCGGAAGAGTATTTTGTTATAATTTTGGCTGTAGAAAGAAAGCTTTGAGCGATTTTCTTGCCCCCAGTTCATCTTTGAAAACAGTAAACACCAGGAAGCCGGCTAAAAGCTTTAAGCTTAAGCTTAAAGACTCAGGATTTTTAGAGACGCTTTAATGCTTGTCTTCGTGAATGAAAATTGTTGTCTCTGTAAATGTTTCACCGAATTACATTTCTTTTATTGATTGTTAGTAGTTTCTTGCAATTTTAATCGCTTTGCCGTTCATCTTCTGTCTTTCATAAACATCGCTTGCAGGAGTACTCAAAATGCCGAGCGTATCAAACGCTTTTTAAGATTACACATCGTTATAAAACCATTAAATAAAAAAAATAAACACAATAAATGCTTTATTATGTTGAAGCGTAACTCTTTTAATGTTCACTGAAAATTTGGCGCTTGTCAAAAGTGAGAACAAGCTGGCCGTGTAGGTGATTTTGGAAATTTTTTGAACGGTTTTGCTAAAAGCCCACGCGTTCGTCGTACGGTTCTGAATATTGAACGAGTGCAATTTGTCTTGAAAATTGTGAAATATTGCATTTTGTCTGAGGTCTGTATGATAAAAACAGCGCCTCATATTACTGTTTCACCTCAGATGTGATGTATAAAAAGTATGAAATGTTCGTTTACACGCATCCAGAGTTGTTGGCAAGATTTTGTTAAGTAAACTTCTAGAATGCAAAAAATTCGGCCGGATTTGTTTTCCAAGAATTCGTTTTCGAGGCCTAATCTACTGTGATCAAGATCCATTATGGCTCTTAAATGTGATCGAAGATCATTGCTATTTTTTGGGTGTATATATACGGCTATCAATTCGATGTAAGATTTTTTTTTCACTCTAAAATCACTCAGCCTTAGCTTTCCCTAAAAAGTCACATATGTGCCCTTAAGTTAACTGATTTTTGGATTACAAGTTTATTGTTTGATTTAAATTATACATTTATTAATGGGAGCTTCGCTTTTAGCCCTGGCTAAATCTATATATTATCGCAATATTGTGAAATACTGCATTCTGTTGTCCGAGGTCTGCATGATAAAAACAGTGCCTCGTAATACTGTTTCACCTCAGATGTGATGTATAAGTGATATAAAAGCTTGGTTTACACGTACCCAGATTTGTTGGCAAGATTTTGTAAAGTAAACTTGTCGAAAGCAAAAAATTCGGCCGGAATTTTTTTTCGAGGCCTAATTAATCTACGGTGATCAAGAGCCATTATGGCTCTTAATATAAATGTGATCGAAGATGATTGCCAGTTTTTGGGTGTACTTACGAGCCTATCAACTCGATGTGAGATTTGGTTCACTCTTGGGCTGTTTGCAAATTATTTTTTGTAAAATCACTTAGCCTTTCCCTGAAAAGTCACACGAATGTGCTCTAAAGTTAACTGAATTGTGGAATACAACTTTATTGTTTGATTTAAATTATAAATTTATTAATGGGAGCCTCGCTTTTAGCCCTGGCTAAATCTATATATTATTACCGAGAATCAAACTTACTTCAACAGTTGGATTAAAGGTCCTGAATGACATCCTTCCAAAGGGATAAAGATCCTCACATTTTGTATAACTGGGTTCAAACTCGATGCGGCTTCTTAAAATAAATTGAGAAAGAAAACTACCTTAATATTAATAAAGTAGAGTATTTAAAATAGACGGGGATTTGTAAACAAATATCCATATATGAACACCTGTATTAAAGACTATTGAGACAATAATAGGGAGCTTTAGCAATGACAATAGCGATGGCACAAAGAACATCAAAGAAGCAACAGGTTTGTTAAGCAAAACAACAACTTTTCATGTGCATCACGCTTTTTTGTGCATTTCCGTGCCATACTACATGGCTTTATAAAATAACTAAGATAGTACGCGCGTTCTGATTTAGACTGTTCACAGCCCCCTATTTTTTCGTGAGATCGTTTAGACATAGTTATTAGAGGAGACTGGTTATGAAAAGCGGCAAACATCAATGATAAAAACAACAGTTCTGCAGTTTATGTTCAAAGCACCGTGAAAGTGCACAATCCTTTGTTTTCTGTTGGCAAATTGTTACGGAATAAATTAATGCAACGTTTTTATTGGTCAATACAATCAAAATGATAGGAATTCTTTTGAACGTTGTGCACTTTCAGGTCCACAAAAACATATAACAAAGGAGTCTGACGGGTTTCATAACCATTCCACTCAATTAACTATGGTTTAGATATAACGCGTCTTACCGTCATGGCTATCTTGATTGTCAAATGTACTGAGGGGGCGGGCGTCGGGGATTATAGTTCGGGAGGGGGCGGGGGCAGAAAAATAGAGGGACTGTTGTAACATCACTGCAGCTCGCGTTCACGGAGCGCGTTGTACCAGCAACGCAGGTGTTTGATTGGTCATTAGACAATAGATGTTAATTTGCGTTGACAACGGGTTTAGTTTAAGTTGCCGACATTGACAAGTCGTTGACAAGTCGACGTTTCCTTTAAACGTACGCTTTCATACCATAACGCACATCTTGCGCAAATACTCGAAGGATTTTTGGTATTTTGATTCGGAAAATGTTTTCTTGTGCATGTTTGCCGACTTTATTTCGAGGAATGGCCCAGGAACATTAT
>CALNXK010000172.1:940000-1000000 GCA_942486035.1 Porites lobata | reverse complement strand
TCCGGAACAATTCACTCCGCCAGCTATAAGTTTTGTAGAGCGGCTACTCCTCAGTCCGTGTCGAAACGTTCTCTACAATACATGCCGCTAAATATCCAGTAAACAGAAAGAATCTTTTCATTTCAAAAAGCTAACAAATCGCTTGTCCATGGCAGCTTTAGCTAGTGTCGAGTACCGATGTTCTGATTCGTTCTGATTTACGTTGATGTTATCTTCAACAAACAGTCCATTTTTCCAGTCAGATCCGCACGCCGTCATTCTCAATAAATTGGCCTTCCCTAGTCTCCACTGGGCGATCTCCAATTATACTTTGAAGACTCTGACCTCATAAACCTTCGCGCAAACACGATTCAAATAAATATCAGTCCAAAGCATGTGTAATCTGCGACCACGAATCAGATGAGACCAGATCTGTGACGCACGTAAACAAAGCATACCTGGTTTGATTAATTCGAGTGCTAAGTACGACTGTACTCAACACTATCCGCACCGCACCAATCAGAAGCTGCGTTCGTGGGCGAATGCAGTTTTTCAAAATCGTGGGGTTTGCGGGCAAGCGCTTCCTTCTTTCCCCTCCCCCTCCCCCCTCATTCATTTTTTTTGGCTGTTGTCTCAGCTTTCTAAACGAACCTCGCAGGCTAGACTCGATTAGTTTTGGGGAATTTATCGCTGATTTACGCCCTGTCGTTGATTTCAAGTCTCCTGAACTTCGGTATTGAAAGTACAATCTTCCGTGTTCGAAATGGCTGTTGATATAGGATGGTGGGTGATTAAATTTCGCGATGATATTCAACGTTATGTCCAACAGTTTGGTGTTTCAGATATTGATACATTCTTCAAGAAAAAGTTGGAGAGTTGGCAAGACATCAAGGTGAATATAGCGATTACTGGCTACGCTGGAACTGGAAAATCGAGTTTCGTCAACAGAATACGAGGGTTAGTATATTGAATATACTATAAATGTTACATATTCAAATTTGGTAAACGAGACATACGTATACTAGGTTCGTCTTCTAATGGTACGTGGAAGTAATTGCAGCTTGAATAATAAATCTTATCACATCGTGACACATATTCACAACTCCATAATAATGCAATCAATTAAGCTTGCTTTTACGCTCTCTCTTGTTTAAAACCAGACACTCATAGAAAAGCATTGCTCGTGAAAATATAAATTATTTAAAGCAGTTTTATTTTTAAGATCTCCATTAAAGCCCTCGTGTACTTTAATTTTTTGGCGCCCCACTTTTGCTTCACTTTAACCTTGAAGTTTGCAGGTTAAAGAGACTCGATGCAAGTCGAAGCAATAAATTTTAAGAAAATATGACCTTTTTCTACTCAAAACTGCTAAGAAAAAACCAAAACTGAACCATAAGAACCGAGTAGACGATTGTGGCTGTATTGTAGGCAACCGCGTTATTTGCATGACGCTGATACATCACAGTGTATCTGTAATGATGATGAGCGGGTTATCCGTTTTTTAACGTCGACTTCTATCCAATTTCTAGTATTATTTCTAAGGTTTGTTTAATAAAAAGTATATGTATTTTAATTTTTCTTGCGTAGCCGGCCTATCCAGTACAATTGTAGACGGGTTTCATTTTCAAACGCGACTGGCCCATACACAACGGGATTTATTTATTTGCTCTAGACAGATGGTGGATCTGATGGTGACCCAAGTCAATCTAAGGCAGTTTTTAAGACTCCTTATTTGAGAATTTACTTAGCTTAATCCTTCAATTTATTAGGAGCCCATCAATAGGCTTCTGAGAATACTCATTTTAAAACGACCATCTTCAAAGTGCTTTATGAATTCATCATTTAAATTCCTTCAGGGTCAATCCTCAATGGAATGAACGAAAAGCACGTAACTCAAAACTCTTCCGGTTTTTCCGAGAATTCTGCTGAGCCTCACATGTTTTTCATGACAGCAGGAGCCCGAAAAGTAAACATTTGCCACGTGAGTTGAATACAACTGACACGATAAAAGACAATGAGACACATCACACATGACTCAAGGCCGCTTACTCTTTTTCAAATGGAGAGTAGACTTGCGACAAGTCGACCTCTTTGCGAGCGGAGCGAGCGTTTTTTGGCCGCAACGACGAAGGACTTTTTTGGAAGTCTAAATGGAGAGCAGTTGCACGCAAGCTATTTTTGATTCGGATATTTCACTGATCGGACGGTCCTCCTTCATGCTCTCTTTCCACTAGACGTACCCACAATTTATTTTTTTAAGCTAGGAAAATTCGACGAATATAACCCTATCAAAACGGTCTTTTAGTTGATTGGAAAGTCTTCTCCTCTTCGGTAAAAAGATAACACAGTCTATTTTGGTCCCTGAACTTTCAGAAAAACAATTAAATCAAGCAGCATTAAAAACCACAGGTAACCCAGGCTCTATGATAGTACCACAGTACCGTTCCAGTAAAATTACAGTGTTTGCATGGGGTAAAAATAGGATCCCAAAAATTTCAAGGAAATACTAAATAAAGATCAATGAAACTTACTCTGCAGTTAGTTGTTGTTGTCCTTAATGCTCCAACGAAGTTTCGTGGTAATTTGTTCAAATTCACTCTATATACAAATAATATACAAGGTAGGAGACACGAGATGCCATCTTCGCCGCCATGCTCTGATTCAACACAACTTTTTTCCACGAATTCGAACTCCAACAGAAAATAAACATGCCAGGATCGTAGTAACAGGATAGCAGCAGATATAGAAATCAATGAAGCTTTCCCAGATAGAAAAACGAATCCGCAGACTTTGACAAACTCGAAGGATATAATCCAAAAAGGCCGAGAATATGCTCGCCGAAGTAGCCGGGCCAGATCAACGCGAAGCCAAGAAAATGAGGACTGTGCACTGTACAAAAAAATCCTTTTTATTTCAATTTCATTTCAAAAGTTAGGACAAGAAAGTATTTTTACCCTCCAAACACCTTCCATGGCTATTCTGGTTGTTCAAGGATCTTCACTTGGCATTGCAACCTCTTTCTCAGTAGCCTCTCACTTCAGAGAACGGCAAGACGAAGAGTCCTTGTGAACCAGGTTGTTGGAAAGTGGTAGCTGTGGAGGGGACAACAGAATTGTACGTGTTTCGAGTTTGTCATGACTGCTAAACAAGAGAACTGAAGACCCAATGAGTTATACTCCATCTGAAGTACAATGTATTCACCATGGAAGAGAAGAAGACATATTTACAACTCTTTTTATTGTTTGTTTGTTTGTTTGTTTTGTCAGTTAAATTTACACCAATAGGCAATTTTTCCTGCCGACATTGGTGAATATTTTCACTTCAGGTCGATTCTTACGCTGTATCATGCGCCATTACTGTTTGCATTTAGCGATAATTTTAGTACGCAAATCACGCACACTTAAAGTACTTAGTACAGTCCATCCTGTCTTACGCAGCCACCTTTAAGGAATGACTATATAACTGACTGTAAACGTTGAAATGAACTGCAGAAATCGCTCGTTTTTACTTTTTGTGAGACTTTCTTTTTTGTTTTCGCAATAGTCAAGTGTACGATTAAAAGGAGTGAATGGCAACTTTAAGGTTCTTTCCTCAAGAAACTTCCTCAAGAAGCATCTCCTCCTTAAGTATACGGGAGTTGAATTTGATGCGCCACCCTGCGCCGAGCATGAGTACATTCCGTGTTAATTTTGATAGCTCTTGAAATTAATGTTAATCACAGAAATCGTTACATTTTCAATAATTTCTTTCTCAGACTTAAAGACTGCGACCCAGGAGCAGCCAAAGTTGGCTTCTGCACTGATTACACATCTCAGCCGAAACCATATCCTCATCCAGATAATCCAAACATTATATTTTGGGATTTACCAGGAATAGGGACCGATGAATTCCCCGCAAAGACGTACTGTCAGAGAGTAGATTTGAAAAAGTATGACTCATTTCTGATCTTCACGGCGAACAGATTCCGCAGGGAGGATTCAATTCTGGCCGAGGCCGTTTCATCGATCGGTAAGAAGTTCTTCTTCGTCCGCTCGAAAATAGATCAAGACGTTGAAAACGAGACTGACATATTAAGTACTCCTGAATCATTCAATGAAACGAATTTCCTCGAAAAAGTGCGAGTTGAGTGTTTGAATAAACTGGGTGACCGACTGAGCAATAAGCAGCATATTTTCCTGATAAGCAACAAGTACCCCCAAAAATGGGACTTCAAAGATCTGGGACAAGTCATTCTGGATATTTTGCCAACAGATTTGAGCGAGTGTTTGACCTTGTCCCTTGGCGTTCTAAAGAGCTTGTCAACTGAAACGTTAGAGAGAAAAGTCGCAGTCCTCAAAAGACGAATATGGCTGGTTGCAGGGGCTTCTGCCGCGGTCGCTTTGGTTCCGATTCCTGGTGTTTCTACAGTGGCTGATCTCGGTCTGATTGTCACAGAAATGGAATTTTACAGATCCCAGCTTGGTCTGCCTAAAGATAGACCAGATAAATTTGAGATGCTGACCGAGCCCACTCAAGTCAAAGCCAAAATGTACCTGAAATCTCTGGAATTAGCTGTAAAAGGTACCGGATGGTTGGCAGCCTATGGCAGAGAAGCAGCTGCTAAGGAACTGGTTCGTTTTCTTCCATTCGCTTTAGCAACAGCTAGTGCAATGTCATGTGGTACTACGTACTATGCACTTTTGCATTGTTTGAAAACAATGGCAGACGTGGCATTTGCCGTCCTTTGCGAAGCCACCGAAAAAACGGCCGAAGATTTGCCAGATATAGATTAATTTAACATTCAATGTCTTTTTTATCTCTGTAAAGTACGTACTTACAACCGCATTTGCTGAAGGTAACTCTCCGCTTGAATCAAGTTCTCGAATATTACAACAGTAGCCAGAATGGGTGATTTTTTACGCTAGTAAATACAGGCGTAGCCCCATGTAAGGGGATCCAGGATAGTCTCACGCTTAGATTCCGGATTCCACGCCGTGAATTCCGCATTCCAATTGCTGGATTATGGATTCTTTGTCAGTGGAACTTTGCCTATTTCGGATTTCAATCATTAGAGGAACCCGAATTCCTTGAGCTGTATTCCGGATTCCCCGAGAACAATTTCCCCGATTCCGCAATCCGGATTCACTTACATAAGGCGACGGTAAAATACCAGGAAAAAAAACAACAACAGTAAAAAAAAAAAAACAAACCAAGAAAAAACAACAATTAAACTACCCAGTATCTTGTTGTGCCATGAACTAACTATTCAACGTTAAAACAGAGGAAGAATGAAAATCGAGTAAATTGTGGTCCTCTCAAGACGCGCGTTAGCCATCGTACTATCGTGTTCTGTCATTGCTTTTAGTATTAAGCGGTCACTCTCGAGAAATAGCCAGCATTGAAAGTAAATTCTGAACATCGTAAAGAACAAGTTTGGCCATGTCTAAAAAACTTATGCATTTTTTTAGTACTGGTAGTAGCAGCAGTAGACTTGATCTAAGTATCTAGTGGGTATTTTAAATTAGTATTATGAATAGTTAAAAGTTTAAATATTTTAGCGGGAAATTGGAACGTTTTCCTATATATTTAAAGGACTAGCGTAGAAATAATGATTGAAAGGAACTTTAAATGACAACTTTTTTGAAACTTATCTTGTGATAATTAGAGGTCTGTCTATTGTACTTTAGTAAGTGACAATGCGGAGATTTTGAAGAACATAATAACGGTGATAAACCTTCAAGGGTAATAGAAGTTGGTTCGAAAAATCGAAGGTGGAATTGAATCACAACTGTTCTACTATAGTATCAGTTGTGTTATAAAAACCGTGAAGGCCTGAGAAATCAACAGTATATCAGTCTCGCTTGTCAATGTATGTACCCTGTGTATTTACAAACAAAACGAACAATTGTACCGTAAAGTAATAGATTGAAGCCAACTTAGAGAAAGAAAAATAGTTACCTTGCGCAGGACCTAACACTGCATTTAACCTGCTAATAAGCTCTTTCTTTGAAATAAAAAGTGATAACGGCTAATAATCTCTTGCTTCTTTTCAACCCAGAAACTTCGGCTATAAGATGCCTGAAATGATTCTCGATTGTGTCGTACAACGTCGCCATGTTCCCTTGTGAAAGAAAAGTGGGAAGCTCAACAACAACACCAGTGTGGACGAAGCTCACTTCCATGAATACCACTTTACACGGAACATCTCTAATGAACCTTTCGCTGGTCATTGCTGTGAAAAAACATTAGGGAAATTAAGATAGAGACGTTTTCGGGGCGACGGCGACCGGACTGGCAGAGCAATCCTGGAACAGAGGTAGCCGTCGGTTCCCTCCAAAATTGGAACATTAAGATCGCAGTGAACTCAGGTGGACGGCGCCTTGGAAGACTACCGAAGAGGAAAATATGGCTTCACATAAAGAACTAAGAGAATTAATGCTTAATTGCTTGCATGCAACAACAACAACAATAACTTTATTTCAGTATTCCCACGTTAGTACGTGGTATTACCACTAACGAAAAAAGTGAGCTAAAAACACACAATTAAAATATCGGCGTTCATATTTTTTGTCGGGATACTTTTATTTGGCTCATAGGTCAATTTTGTCCATGTAAAGCTCACTTAAAGTTTGCTGTTTGCCATATTGGATCAGATTGGATCTTGACTCTGTGACATGAAACATAGAAACATTATAAAGATGTAAGTTTAGATAACAGAGCTTGGAAATCGAGCTTGAAATGTGACTCAAAGAAAACAAGGACAATTTAAGGACGATAATCTGCAAAATCCTGGTTGCTAAATGCAACAATCCTGATTGAAATGAGAGTTAAATACTCACGTTCTCGCCACAACGCCAAACAGACCAGTTTCACGTCGCCGACGGGAGCACGACGGCGATGTGGTGAGCAAGAGCATGCGCAATAGTGCACAAATCATGACAAATCATGACGTCACGTCCGGTTGAAGTTGCCGTCGCCCCGAAAACAGGGCGCTTAAGCAACAACGACGACGACGGCTACAAAAACGTCACTTAAAAATTGAATTCGCGCCCCTTCAAACTTTATCGCGCTTATTCCATCTCGTTTACTTCGTCAAATGTTGGCAACTGTTTTTGGAGTTGAATTCTAAAGGACTGTATCAAAGTTCAGGAAAAGAAAAGAAAGTTGTTGTCTTGTGTTCCGTCCTCGACAAGACGTGAATTCAGGCACTTTCACGTTGTAGTCGGGCAACGACGGCCAAGAAATGTACAAAAAAGCGTGATGCACGTGCAAAGTTGTTGTTTTGCTAATCAAACCTATTGCTTTTTTTGCCGTTCTCGTTGCCGTCCGCGTCGTCGTTGTTTAAGCTCCCCAACGTCTCCATCTTAAGTTCCCTATTCATTTCACTGCAGTAACGACATTCATTTTCGTTCTTTACAAAGTCATTAACCTGGCAGTTTTGCATATCCATATTGTTACTTGTGGCGACGAATTACGACGGCAGAATTATTTTCTACAAAAAGGAGACCACCAGATTCAAAATGAGAGCGGAAATCGTGGGAAGAGAACTTTGCGATGGGTCTCACTTTCCAGACCGCGGGTTTTCTTCTGTCGGCTGTGTCTGAAAGATCTGTTGTTTACCGTCCTGAATCCAGCTTATGTCCCTGAAATCTACCCTTGAATTCGTCTTACACCGAGGCAACTCTAATTTCTCCCACGGAAAGACTGGAGACTGGTTTAGTTCTGTTCCGTACATCGGCCGTTGCAGCTTTAGCCTTTACACTGCTTTTGTTTGAATAGGTCAGCACACAGCACCACACACAAACATACAACCTCTTCGGCTTTATCTTTAACAATTGTGGTTCGCCACTTACTTGTGGATTCTGTATGTGAACTTAAACGTTTGTTTTCCATCCAATCTGACGGCCAGTAAAGAAAAAAATTAGAAAAGGAAAGAAAGAAAGAAAGGAAAAGAAGTCTACGGGAAAGGGAATTTGTAGCCGGTCACCTATCCATTGACCTCGCCCGTCATGGCTTAACTACAATTCGGGACATTAGAACTTGGTTCAATCGAAGGAATAGCGTTGACATGTTGTGCTCGACCTCCTCTTCCCTTTCCCCTCAATGTTGGCCTCGAACTTGAACAATTCCACCAAAAAAACCATTTCAAAACAACATTGGAAGAGAGAAAGACATGTATCAGAGCAGTGTGACCCAAGTACTGTGTCAGAGATTGTTGCTGCAAATTACTGACATAAATCCCTCCGTATGTAAGCCCCTTCGAATATAAGCCCCCAAAGAGCCTTTGAAAAAAAAAGTCCCGGGGCTTATTCTCGGAATGTTACGGTATTTTTCCCCTCCATGAGCTGTTTCAACAAGGTGATAACCAAGTCCTTTTATCAACAGTTACACAACAATGAAAGTTGCTCTAGAGTCGTTACAGAAGCTTCAAACCTGGCTAGTTTAGCTCCTAATATTTCAGATAATCGATTTAATTTGCAACTAAAGCGGAAAGTCAGTTTAAATGTAAAAAATAAAAAAATATATCATAAATTCTAAAAAAAGCAAAATGTACTAGTAACTATAGGAAGCAAACCTACATTGCTTTTTTCTTTAAAAGCACATAACATACTACCATTTTTTTAAATGCTTTGCCATTTAAAATTTTTTTTTTTACCATTCTTATGAGACTTACTCTTAGTTGAGTTCAAAAGAGTGGCTCCTTGTAAGTGCTTATCAGCACGAGTTTTTTAATTTTCGGGTGAAAATTTACAGGATACCTAATTTTAATATGCTCTCTCAGTTTCTGCTAACAATTTTCTTTCAAAAGCGAACTGCCTTCGTGTTTACAGAAAGTTAATCACGTGATCAACTAATCCAAAAGGTCTATTATTCACCAACCTGTTCTCTTCCACCTCATACAGGGTGTTTCAAAAGTTCGTTCCGATTGTGAATTGTATTTTGAGCAAAGCATTTAATTTATCTTCAGGCAAATGTAAACCGATTCAGGTAAGAAATTTATCTAAATAACCGTTCAAAGCAATTTCAAACTAAAATTTGAAGAAATTATAATTTTTTTAAATTTTTTGCCCCACTATAAGACGCAGACCTCCCTAATACGTAATACTTTTCCTGCCCATTTTGTAGGTTTTCTATTTTGGTATTTTTATCGTTTTCTTTTATTTTCTCTACACCTTCATGAAAATGAAGGCCTCCGCAGGGGTTCACGCTTTCGTGCGTCTTGTTTAAAAACTTAAATTTCTCCCCTCTGCATTAGAAAGCTATCTGTTCAAGTCTTCAACCCTCGATATCACTAAGGTTCGTCTTTTATTAAAAGATCAAGTGACTCATGCGATAAATTTGTCGAAATACCATTCGAAGGCATCGCATAAGTGGCATGTAATCTCAGCAAAATTGGGGTTGACCAACTGATCGCTGATGTCTTTGTCAAGTTCACTGATTGTTAACTAATCGTCGGTTGTCACTCCAAGAATTGTGAGGTCTATCCGAGGAATTCACCAGTTGATTTCAATTTGCAGTGATAATTTATCTTAAGATTCCTTTATTAGACGTCTTGACTTCCTCTCCTTCCAAGAAACCCCATGTACGTCAAAAAAGAAGATTTTTGTGATTGGACTTTTAAGTGTTGAACAATAAAAATGCAAGCAATGTAAATTTTAGCCTTGATCTCGTTTACTCTTACCCATTTTGATTTATGCTTAAAATTAGGAGGATTTCTTAAGTGGTTACAGTATGATTAGTTAACTAAGGGATATTTTATTGGGATGTAATGTCAGGTATATATCACGAATATTCACCTATTATTAGTTGTTTAGAATATACCTTTACAAGTTTGATTTATAAAATATTCATGAACATAAACCTTCTACTTTCATGAATTCGTTCTTAATCAAATACGTTCTGTTTTGGTACACTTTCGCGACTTCCACGACAACCCTTTTATCGTAAAAGAATGTTCAATTAAGTTTCCCAACAGAGGCTTGTTTACGTTTAAAAATAACGCATGGTTTGATATTTCAACCTTCACTTGATTCTTCATCAAGATTTCCAGAAAATGACCTCTATTGTTTTTCCTTATTTTATTAGGTTTTAGCTTGTTTCCCGTGTTCTCGATCGAATTCATTTAGTTAATGGTTTTTATTTGTAACTTAAAATATTTTAATGACAATTAATGGTATGGAATATCTCTCAATTCACAGGTGTTGGTTAAAGTAAACATCTATTGTTGTAATTTCTGCTCTCTACCGCGAACTGTATTTTTAATTTGTCCTCTGAGTTTCCAGTCACGTCCGTAGTTAATTTATGGAAAAGTTTTAGCCCAATCAATCATCTTCGATGAAGAAGCACCTTCTGTAAATCGACAACAATCTTAGATTTTCAAACTGTAATTTTAATACTTTCCTATCTGTTAATATGAAAAGTCTGTTAACTAGTGTATACATTGTAGTTTTTATAGTGTTCTCCCTTTTTTGTATTGGCCAGCTAACATTGCCTTAATAGTGAAAACTTAGGTTGAAAAACCATTTTGACAAAGTAATTATCTCGAAGGTTTCATACTAATAAGGCTGTTTCAACCAATCGGGTTAGACGTACGTCAGCATTAAGCAGGTGGTTTTTTGGCTGGCATAAAAACGGGTGGAACACCAATCTACCAGAGAGAATAGACACTGAAGAGAATTGTAAAAACCCAGAAGCTACAAAGTGAATAAACGTCCTGAGTCAAAGAGAAGTGTGTTTGTAAAAAGGGTACAGCTAGTCCCCGACATAAAGGCCTTTTTATGCTTCATGCTCCTTTACATATTACGAAAATTATTGATGTTGGCGGAGTCTCGCTTTGGGTGAGCTCTGTTTGCTGGGACACAAAATAATCACAATCCCATTATGGGATATTTTGGCCACGGGAGTGGCCGTTTATTAAATTAAAGCATATAAAGCTGGGAAAACTAGATACACAAGAACATTATCCCAGCAAAGGTGAGGGCACACCCGCCACTCACTAGGGTAAAATAAAGCTAACGGGAGGGAAGGGAGGGAAAAATGTTTCTGACTGTCTTGTAATGCGAGGAAGGAGGCCTTGTGCCTCGCTTCTGTGACTTACATGACCCGTGACATAAATGACACTTTTGTGACAAATCACCCGGATGACAGGAAACCCTCCTTTGCTGATAGCTGGAGAAATACAATAATGATCAGTCACATTAAGCATAAAACCAATTATTTCTTTCAGAAATAAATCTCATTTATGCTTCATGCTCCTTTACATATTATGAAAGTTATTGATGTTGGCGGAGTCTCGCTTTGGGTGAGCTCTGTTTGTTGGGACACAAAATAATCACAACCCCATTATGGGATATTTTGGCCACGGGAGTGGCCGTTTTAAATTAAAGCATATAAAGCTGGGAAAACTAGATACACAAGAACATTATCCCAGCAAAGGTGAGGGCACACCCGCCACAGCCCAGAGCAAGGAACGAGTGAAAGGGCCGCCCCACCCGAGGCCAAAGCAAGACGACCGCCAACAGAAACTACTGGTACCTACAAATCAAAATGTACAATGGAAAAAGGTGTGCGCCGCCTGATACAAAAACCCGAAAAACCACATGGGAAAAACTGGGAACGTATCCCCCAACCAATGCAGTCACACAAAACCTCTGGGGGTTAAAGGTAAGAAAGATACCACATTAAAAATAAAAAGGGTCAATGTGCGAGAGCTGAGATGAATATACATGTATTATAATCATCCAACCGTGTACACCTTACAACAATAGAGTCAACTAGTGCCATAACGGCTCATGTGTGTCCATAGCAATAAGACATTGTATACATTCTTTGTCACCGTCACTTACAGCTTAGTTCCACCAGTTTAGTTCAGTGGAGGTTATGCACATAAACATATAGTAATAGAATGGTAAGGCTGTTTACAAAGCCCTGCTTACTGAAATGGATCAGTGTAACCAACAGAAATGTACAAGTTTGAATGAATGTGAGGGGTGTATGGCCCTTGCTCACACTGTCATTGTATCTGACACAGATCAAAAAGTGTGAATCACTTAAGTTAACTAACAGTTTAAAAGTGAAAATGAATGAGATAACTGTATGGCCCTTGTTCACACAGCCATCATAAATTGCACTTACTCACTAAGCACTGGACACTAGATGGGAATAAAATGGCCTACATAAGCAAATGAGTTTTAAGTCATGTTTTCCTAAGTCTTGGATACAGAAGTGGATTGATGTAACCACCAGAAATGGGTTACTGTAGCTAGAATAAAGGAAATGGCTGCATAGCCTGTCAGCTCACACAGTCAACTTATAATATCGGCCTCACTAATGCCACATCGATACGAAGCTCAAACGTGTTTAAAAGCTGTAAAGTTAAACCAGGTTGAAATAATTAGAAGTGAAAATTAATCGGTAAGATGGCTGTATGGCCCCTGCCCACACAGTAAACATGAATTTAAATAATAACAATTTACTCTAAATTGTCATAGCTCAGTGACATAATGGACGGATTAAATTTGGAAATCTGTGATATGGCTGTATGGCCCCTGCTCACACAGTCATGCAAAATTATACTTATCAAAAGTCTGAAATAGCTAACTGATGTAGCTGATTATATACAATAAATCTGTGCGATGGCTGTATGGCCCCTGCTCACACAGTCACCCTGAATGATACTAATAAAAAGTCTGACGTAATTCACTGATGTAACTGATTCAAATGAAAATCTGTGAGATGGCTGTATGGCCCCTGCTCACACGGTCACCTTGAAACTATACTATAAGCAGAAATCACCTAGGAAACTAACAGGTGAATAAAGTGAAAAAATTAATATACTGTAAGATGGCCGAATGACCCTGACTCATGTGGTGAGAATTCTACATATTACAATGTCACTGCCCAGCACATAAGTATCAAATGACATACATGTCCTATACACTTGAGCTACATGTATACCCAATCACAATGCCCAGCAAGCCAAAGTAGTCTGAGAAAAGTTCTGCCCAAGTAGATGTACACGTAGGTGCCACATGCCAAGCGACGAAGCAGCTGCTCTTGAGTAGCCCGGCACTAGAGATGCAACTCCTGGAAAAATGATCAGCAGAATGTGTACAACTCTTTGGGACATTTCTGGCATACTATGTTGAACTGAATTGAGGAACCAAAGAGAATGCAGAGCTATTGACTTTCTTAAGAGAGATGCCAAGGGAAAGCTGAAGATGGTTGGATAAAGCTGGTTGGTACTCTGCTCAAGACTGGCTTCATTGAAAAGGCGTCCATGAAAGGGAGCTGCATGTGTATACCTTAGCACCTGCAGTAAAATGAAAAAACTATAAAAACAACTTCTTTAAAAAAGCCAGAATGTGCTACGATTAAAGAACAATGTGTAACCAATTAATAAATCAATCAGGATCTCCCACACAAAACGAATAAACAGTAAATTCCTCAAAAACAACAAAGCTAAAAGCACTGATGTGACATGGAGAGTAAAGCATAAAGCAACGTATTACAGTGTCCCATCACAATAAACGCAGGACTGTAATGTCCACACATATCAAAACAGGGGGGCCAACAAAACCGGAGATTAAAATTAATGTAGCTGCATGTAAAGCAAAATAACGGATTGCACGAATAAAGACTAAAAAATAGACAAAAAAGGCAAAAAATGTGAAAAGAAATTCAAACCAAATAATATTGGCATCTGGTTACCCTAGACAAAAATACAACAAACAGAACCACACACATATCACTGCAAACAAATCAAATAAGCAGTACAAACAAAGCAACAGGGGCCTAGAACAATGAGGACCAAAGCCTCAAACTGAGGAACATAGCCTCAATATAAAATAATGAGGACGAAGCCTCAAAATAAAATATGAGGACAAAGCCTCAATGTAAAATATGAGGACGAAGCCTCAAAATAAAATATGAGGATGAAGCCTCAATATAAAATATGAGGACGAAGCCTCAAAATAAAATATGAGGATGAAGCCTCAATATAAAATATGAGGACGAAGCCTCAAATAAAATACGAGGCCGAAGCCTCAAAATAAAATATGAGGACAAAGCCTCAATATAAAATATGAGGACAAAGCCTCAATGTAAAATATGGGGACGAAGCCTCGAAATAAAATACGAAGCCGAAGCCTCAAAATAAAATATGAGGATGGAGCCTCAATATAAATATATGAGGACGAAGCCTCAAATAAAATACGAGGCCGAAGCCTCAAAATAAAATATGAGGACGAAGCCTCAATATAATACGAGGCCAAAGCCTCAAAATAAAATATGAGGACGAAGCCTCAAATAAAATACGAGGCCGAAGCCTCAAAATAAAATATGAGGACAAAGCCTCAATATAATACGAGGCCAAAGCCTCAAAATAAAATATGAGGACGAAGCCTCAATATAAAAAACAAGGACAAAGCCTTGATACAACATGAGGACAAAACCTCAACAAAACAATGAGGTCAACGCCTCAAATACAAGTGGAGGAACAAAGCCTCACACTGAAAAAACGGCCCAGAAGTAAGCACTGGCAGACAGAATGTCGCCGACAGCGACTAATGGAAAACAACAGAACACAACGATACACAATGCAACAGGATAAACCTGATATGCTGATACAGTACACTGTACCTCTGAGGTAGCTTTGTTAGAATGGTTGCAGGGTAATTTCTAAAACCTTGTAACAGTGCTGAAAGTATCGTGCATGCAAGTTTTAGCCTGTAGGGTTTAATAACGCATCGTTTTGCTTGGCTTTGTTGCTGTTGTTGTTATAATACTGTAATTTTAATTATACATATAAGCTGAGTCCAAAGGTCAAAAATGCTCAAATGTGCATAAAGGCAAACTCAAAATAATTATGAATAAATAAAGTGTCTTTCCAAATCATAAAACAAGATCATAAACAAAGAGACCCAGCTCCAGGCTGGTATAAATAAAAATGAAGATCGGGCGAGTGTCACTGATTTCAAATATAGCGCCAGTTGGCACCAGCGATAAAAGTAGCTGAAGAACACGAGGCACAACCAGTCTGAGGGACAACGAAACTGTGCTACGGACACCGAACGGACTAGCATACACGCCAGTGTAACCGAAAACATTAAAAATTAATGGTCGATTGGATGTAGAATTCGATGTTACCAATAAACAATGGCATTTCATTAGCATAAACGACCGCAACGTGTATGAATTCCCGCAATCAACAAGACGATCATGTGCACGAACATGACTGTGGACATCAATACAGCACCGAGAGTAAGCGGTGAGCCATCGGGCAATAATCTAGTACTTATCTCAAAGAAGAGGTGATGCTCGGTACGTAAGACCCAAGAAGAGCGAAAGAGACTGATAAATCGCACGCATCCTGCATCTAAATCCGGTCGCCATCAAAAATGTTTCTGACTGTCTTGTAATGCGAGGAAGGAGGCCTTGTGCCTCGCTTCTGTGACTTACATGACCCGTGACATAAATGACACTTTCGTGACAAATCACCCGGATGACAGGAAACCCCCCTTTGCTGATAGCTGGAGAAATACAATAATGATCAGTCACATTAAGCATAAAACCATTTATTTCTTTCAGAAATAAATCTCATTTACCGACAAAACGCAAATAGCAATAATTAAATCCACCAACAATATGCAAATTACAATCAAATGAACAAGTAAGGAAATGTTGATTAAACAAAAGGCTACGGCCAAGCAACTAGTGCTTTTAGAAAGAGTCTAAGTTCGGCGGGGTGGTAACGAGTTCCATTTTCCTAGCTTGTTGTGCGTGAGAAAAATTGAATACTTGTGATAGTTAGTTCTTGAATATGGTACGTTGTATACATTTGAATTAAGATGCCTGCTAGCGTCGAATTGCTTCGGATTAGCTTCGACATTCCGTCTGCTGCCACTTAGTGCAGCTTATACAACATGCAGTGTCTCACTGTTTTTCTTCTGCTTTGAAGTGATTTCCATCCCAGCTGGCAGTCAAGTATTGCTCCTGCATATTCCATTATTGATCGAACCTGGGGCCCGTTTCTCGAAAGTCCCGGTAACTTTACGGGCCCGAAATCAAAAATTCAAATCGAAATATAAAGAATAAGAGCGCGGGTCCTGGCTAGCAAACTACTCCATTTAGTTTCATTAACTGACAGTTTTATCATGTTAGATGCAAAACTATTGAAACCTCGATCTTTAATGTAAACGGAGACAGCTTACCGGGCCCGTTAATTATCGGGACTTTCCAGAAACGGGCCCCAGGCCAAAGTAAGCTAAGTCTTGATCTTAAGAGAATTCTGGCGGTCGCCTGCACACATGAAAACGGGAGTTTTTACTTTTTTGCACATCAACGATTTTTCTTCGGGTTCCATATTATAATAAAGTTCCAAATGACTAAGCCCGTTTTCATCCTCTTTTGTTTATTCTTTCTCGTACTTTGCAGGTCTTATACCTTCAATCAGTAATAACATGCTCGAAGACTCGTTTAATAACGATGCGTCCGAAATGCGTTGTCTCTTGAAACTTTGAATCATTTTAATGGTGCAGCGAGTCTAACGTTGATACATAGCTCATACTTTAATAGCGGACCCTAGAGTCGTCACGCACTTCTTCCTAGAATCAGCTTAATGTTTATGTTCTTCCTACCTACCGAACCCCAAGTACACGTATCATCGGCGTGATATACCGGCCGTCAAGGGATGATAGATCAGTACATAGCGCGGAAATATAAATTTAATTGGTGTGTTCACGGCGAGGACACAGTCACAGGGTTACAGATATCGGGACTGATATACCGTGCGGGGATTCACTTATTTTGCTATGCAGATGAATAGAGTAAAACACCGTATATCTTGGGGGCTCCAACAGACCTTTACCACATTTCGCTCCTGCAGTGAGGACACAAAATTAAAAATGTGAGGCTCTTTGTGAAATACTGTATTTTGTCCACCATTGCCTTTGTTTACAGAAATGCGGGAAAGGTCTATATCAAAGTCGTCACTGGGACATCGGGTCGGACACGTCATCGAAATTCATGACCTTAAAGGCATGAATACTCCTGAAAGTGAGAAGCCCACATACCAATGCGCTGACATATCTGAGCATTTTTCTCTGAATACGCCCAACCTATCTTTTAACTCGCTCTTCTTGAGAAACAAAAATTTCGATTACAGGTTTCAGTGTCCGAAATATAAAATGCCTTTTGGTGAAGAATGGTGGACGACGAAAATAGCACACGAACTTCATACTTTTATAGCAAAGAATGGCCTTTCAGATGTTAAGGAGTTCTTCGAAGCAAAATTGGACCATTGGAAACACATCAAGGTAAACATAGCCATCACTGGTGAAGCAGGAGCTGGAAAGTCGAGTTTTATTAACAAAATACGGGGGTAAGTACTAATGAAACCAAATATATCTCAATAAATCATTATAATAATAGCAATGGGACCGACTTCAACTAATTCAATAGGTTCATATTGTAGCGGCTTAATTTTATGTTACATTCCAGTTAGTGATAATGAAACAAATGGGGCCTGTTGGTCCTTCATTTTTCTCATTTACAAACTTAGGGGATTACTAGATTCTCTCCAACTAATAACAGCATTTCTGGTGAAAATCTAGAATCACGTTTTTCTCTAAAGATAACCATGAAAGTCCTCTTTTGTATTTCTGTATACTTGGTTTCACTTTAACCCGGTAGCTCGCGGAGAGGATCGACATTTGGGCAACAGTCTTCTACTTTGAAGTTCAAGCAATTGCACCAGTTTCAATTAATAAAATGATGAGATTAAAACTAGAACTAGATAAAGTTCACTAAATTGGAGAAAGTATGGTTTCTCACTGAGAAAATTCATACCGAGATTATAAAATTTGTATTTGCTCAAATTATTTTTCTTCGATATTTTATAGTTAGACTCTTTCGCACTGAGGTGAGATTTCAATTACGTTATTAAAAAAAAAAGACACAGAATATTTATTTTAAAAGAACCATTAACAACATTCTCTACGTAATTTCACTTTCAAATTATTTATGGTAAATCCTCACAGTAAAGCGAAAATACGTAACGCAAAACTCGTCCGGTTTTTCCGAGAAAAGTTTCCGGGTTGGCCTCGTCACTTTCGAGTGGAAACTGGAGAGAAGCGACGACCGGAAATACGTCTGTGTCCGCCGGCAGGCTAACCTAATCAGCAAGATCTGTAAGATTAATACAAGCGAGGATTTTGAAATAATTGTGCATTTATTTTACACTTTCATGAAATTCCACACATGGAACAGCAATTAGTTATATATACATGTAGAATAGGGCATGCAAAATGCGTTGCAGGTCATCCAAGTTTAGAAAACAAATCACTAATTCTTGGTTTTCACATGACGTCACCAAATTCAAACTAATATCGTTTCTTCTGAGTTTCTATTTTCATGTGATATTAGAGAACCTTAAAACCTTTATACAAACAAATTTTCGGTTCAAAAGGGTCTTTGTTTTGCGATACAGGAGGCTTGAATTTCCAGGCTTTTGCGTGACGCGGCATTTGGCTGGCGGCCGGGAAACCTCTTAAGCGGGTTAAAATCATTACGGATTTTGGGAGATTTTGCTATCTAAACATTCCTTGTTTTAGAATAAATATTGCTTTAATCTTTATGAGTTCCTTAAGCGAAGAATTCGCACATAAGTAGGAAAACTCAAAAACAGATCGATGTTTCTGTTGGTTTCCGGCGGCCATTTTAGTGACCCTGATAGGGACACAAACATGGCGTCTCCATACAAATCTTTATAAATTTGGGTAAAACGTTTTTTCCAAAAATCTCGCATATGAACTATTGCATAGACCTGATTCTTGGCAAGGCTTTTTGTATATTTATCTTCTTTCATTTCCCAGATTCTAGACTTTCTGTATTAAAAGGTTTCCATTTTTATTTCTGCTTTCTCACGTGAGTGAAAACCGAAGAATCACGTGAATTCACGTGAATTCACGTGAATTCTAAGAATAGCGAGTTGTTTTTTTTTAATGAGAAAGACGTCGGAAGTTAAAAAATTCCTTTTTCCTTTCTAAATCGGCGAATTCGGCAAAAAGCCTTACAGCTTATTACTTCGGCGGAGCGCGAAGTAAAGGATTCGCGACGCTCAGGAATGTATCAAAGTTGCCATTTTTTGACAAGATTGGGCACGCAAAGTCTGTAGGTTTTCGGTTTTATTCAGTTCGAGATATTTCGAGATCACTTCGATTTCTTTGATCTTTTCTTTAACTTTTTCGAGGAAGAAAGAATTCTTATTTTGGCTTTCCCGGGGTTTGAACCGACTCACCATATGCCGTGATGGCAGACAGTCGGGTTTGAACGGCCTTCCGTCCAAAACGGCGCAAAAATGGGCATTACACGAGAAAAGATTAAGAATCTTTTAAAAGAAACGATAGAACCCTTAGAACGAAAGTTAGACAATCTGAACAACGGGTTTCAAGAGTTAAAACGTTTAGTTGACTTCGTAAATGGGAAATACGATGATGTACTTGTACAGTTTTGAAACAAGCTAATGAGAAGATTCAAAGACAGGGAACGAGCCTGAGGCAGATGCGGAAAGTTCTAGACGATGCAACAAAGCAGGCTCAAGACGCAATGAATGGCTTTGAAAACCTGGCGGAATATCTAAGGAGAGACTGCCTTGAAATTTCGGGCGTCCCGCCAAGTGAGAGTTACACATGTAATCAGCTTGTAATGGCGGTTGGGCAAGCTATCGGCGTACAAGTGAAGGAGGAAGATATAGCGACCTCTCACCCATTGCCAACTTTTAAAGAAGATGCACCACCAAAGATAATAGTCATGTTCACGAGAAGTATTTAGATAGAACTATGACACCAAATTGAAGTATATGACAAAATAATGAGTTTGAAAGTAGACAAGTCGGCATTAGATATTCCAAGAAGATGCATAAAATACGCAGCAAACCATATATATGAGGCATTAAGTATGGTTTTCAATCAATCTCTATTGCAAGGGATATTTCCGAAAAATTTTAAAGTTTCAAAAGTCACACCAATAGATAAAGGGGGTGAAGAGATGGATCCTTTTAATTATCGACCTATCTCTACACTCTCTGCGCTAACCCAAATTTTCGAAAAAATCATTTGTGAACAGCTTGTGAATTACTTGGAAAAGCATAAAATCCTATACGAGTTCCAATTTGGCTTTAGAAAGGGACATACAACCTCACAAGCCATCGCAGAAATTGCTGATAATTTACGTGATGCGATAGATAACAATTTGTATTCCTGTGGCGTGTTTTTGGACTTAATGGAACGCTAAGGGATACGCGGCGTGCCTCTCCAACTTTCACATCTCACAAATAGACAGTAATATGTACAGATGGGAAATACAGTTTCGTCAAAGCAAACAATGACGTGCGGTATTCCACAAGGGAGTTCCCTAGGCCCAGTATTATTTTTAATCTACATAAACGATTTACCAAACTGTTCAAATGCTCTAACATTTAGAATATTTGCGGACGATACAAACGTTTTTGCCTCAGCCCACAACCTGAAAGATCTTGATGAAATAGTTAACTCTGAACTTAAAAAAGTGAAAATATGGTGTGATGTAAATAGATTGTCAATTAATTTCAATAAAACAAACTTCATGATCATTAAATCGTCAAAGAAAAAAGATGACCAAGTAAATATCAAGATTGAAAGTGCAGATGGTACAATAAATGTGCTGCAAAGGAAGCAAAAAGTAAAATATCTAGGTGTCTTGCTTGATGAAACGATGTCTTTCAATCACCATATTTCATACATCTGTACAAGAATTGCGCGAAACAATGTATTATATCTAAGCTGAGACATTACCTAACTCTTCTACAAATGAAACAAATCTATTACACCTTAATATACCCATATATCTCTTATGTAATATTAGCATGGGGGAGTGCATACAAAACACATATTGATAAGATACAAGCTAAGCAAAATCATTCTGCTAGGCTTATTTTCTTTGCCACCACTTATGGTGAGCACACAGAAAGTGTACTTCCCCTACTAAATTTATTAGACGTTCTTACGTACATAATGTTTACCGATTTCAGATTCTAAAATTTACGTACCTCTGGCATAAAGGCCTCCTGCCAAAGCTGTTCTCAAACTATTTTCAATATGCCAGTAATGTCCACAAATACAATACCAGATATGCATCGAAACAGAATCTTTACGTAAAATAAGTGCTAACTAATACGGGGAAACAGACAATCGGATATGCTGCATGTACCGTCTGGGACAAAATTCCCTTAACTCTTAAAGGACTAAACACATACCAATTCCAAAAACAATTGAAACTTTATTTGCTGTCAGAACAACATAGTTAACATAACTTAAGCATATACTCTTTCTTTCTTAATACAATTTTGTATTTTAAAACTGCTTCTTTGATAATAAATTCTCTCTCAGTTCTCTAAAACTTTAGATTCTGGAGAACAGGCTAGAAAATCTTAGGATTATTTCAGCTCCAGGCCTTATTAAGTACAAATAAATATATATATATTTTTGCTCTTTCATATATGTAATTAATTAAGTGCAAGGCGAATAAAGGTATTGTTGTTGTTGTTGTCACCTGTGTGACCCGTCAGATCAGAGGAGTTGAGGGATTAGCCGAGTGCGCTACTGCCACCCAGGGTAGTTCGAAATATGAAAAATAGTTATGAAATGATGCACTAGTTTCGGGACAAGATTGGGCGTGCAAGTTCGTGACTTTTAGGCTTGTTTCGGCTATTTCACGAAATGAGACAGGACTACTTCGTGATACCTTGAGATCACTTCAAGTGTAGTCTTTAATTTACTCGAGGAATAAATAGAGGATATTACGTGGCAACGCAGAGACACGAAATTTCTCTTCTAGTGTTGAAAAGCATTTCACGAGTAAGAGTTCCTTTCGAACTGTTTTATGATGAATTTAAAGTTACAAAAGGCAGTGACTTGTGATATTTTCGGCACTGGACAAACGAACACTTTAACTCTATGTTATATTTATTAGGAAAAACTTATAAACCAGCCCACAGTAGCGCCACTCTCGAGTCACTGAAATCAACACGCTCGACCAAATTACTGGAAAAGTTATTGACGTGAGCCGCACACACATTCCATTGAAGGCTTTGATAGTGTTTGTGCGAAGTTTGAATTCACCGATGTGAAAGCAGTAAATTCCATTTAATTCCAACAAGTTGATGATTGCATGCTCTTAAAAATAACAGAGAACTTGAAATTATCCGAAGAAATGTTTTTGAAGAAAGAAAAAGAATCCCGGGTTAAGCACTAATCGGCCTTTGAGCAACTGCGCCCTGTAATCGCGCCAGTAAAACAAAATGTTCTATTTACACGCCCGACGCACTCTGGCCAATGTCTCCTCCGATTACAAGCACTTGACACCGAACAATACGATATCTTTTCAAAACCTTCTTATAATGATAAACAGTTTAAACATAGGTTTCGCTGTACGCAACCCTTACGTTCAAAATATGCCATAATCATATTTATCTACATCGCAACCACCCTCCCCCCTCAACTGCTACCTGTAAGCCTAAAAAACATATCGAACGCACTCTCCTAAGCTCCGATTACTCCTAGTTCTATATCTATTTTCATAGAATCCACAAACTCATTAGGTGCTAAGTAACTGTTTACTTTACCACAGTTTGTATATACAACATGTGAATCATTGATTAAAGTTGGACGGTCGCAACATTTTGATTTTGTGCTTTTTGTTTCTTCTAATTTTTGTATTACAAAATGGACATTCACTATATTCTTTTTTATGTTCATCATTAATTACTTCACAATACATTCTATATTAATATTAGTAAACATTATTTTTTTTATGTGCGAAAAATTTATCAAAAGCAAAGTTTTTTAATCAGAAATAGTTGTATAAAAATAATTTATGGGAAAGTTTTTGATTGGTAAATAGAATATTTCTCGTGTTCCGATTGGTTGTTAGGCTATGGCTCATTTTTTATGGAAGTCCCTTCTATAATGACCAACTTCCTGTTATGCGCTGGTGATTATGTATATTTAAAGCCGCTTAAATTTTGAATAAAATATATTTTGTATAAATTTATGGAAACCATAAAAGTGAGCCACAAGATGGCAAGTAGTATGAAGTTGGCTTGGTACGAGATCAGTCTTGCAATACTGATCTCGAACCGGCAACCCCCATACTACTGATAATTAACGTCTTTGTGCTACCTTCGGTGCGGCTGAAGATTTTCATGAACCACTAAATTCTAGAACGACTGCAATGGATTGTGGAAAGTGACAGAGGGTCTTTATGGCATAAAGCTGAGGCACCTTACGTCCGCTTATTTCCGAGAGGGTGGGGCTTACTATTTAAAGTCTTTTTTCCGGGGGTTCGAGTAAAATTGGTAAGTTACTTTAAAAAACTAACAGCTGCTCTTCGAAGGGTGAAAATTCTAAAAAGGCAGTTTCGGTGGCATTCCCAATAAATGTTTAACTTACTGAAATTGTTAATTTAGAGAGTTTTTGTTGTTAATTATTTAGCTAACAATAGTATATTTTTTGTTTAGAGAGGCTAAACGCTGAGTATAATATGTAGTCAGTATCACGTTAACACGGGAAGACTGTACAACCTTTAACGTATATAAACAAATCTGGCCAGTGCTGAAGGGGCCTGCCACTAGGGTGGTCTGGGGGCATGCTCCCCCAGATAATTTTGAAATCTTCGTGTTATCTAAATCAATTGTCATTTTTAAGCTTAAATTATTATTGGCGTGCCTTCGCGTATAAGTACTCGATTATATTTTATACTTCGTGCGGTTTTTGAAATTTCTCTGGATATCACTTTCAGCTACATGGACATGTTTGGTGTTATTGTATGAGTATCATTAGTGCATTAGAAAATTTCAGAGCAGATGTTAAATCGGGAATTTTCCTATCCCGATCGCATATTGATCGGGATTCGTGATTTTCGAGCAAAATCGGAAGAATCCCGACGAGATAAGAAAGGTAAAATAGGTATTCACAGACATTACATAGTGCCGTTTTAATACCTCATTTGCATTTTTAAGGGTAAATGATTTTTGGGCTTTCAACTGTTTTTCATTACTGTTGATAACTGTTGGTCATCTTTCAAGAGATCGAAGTACAAACAAAGAGCGCTGTACTCTTCGTATTGTAAACATAGTTGTGTTTTATGCCAGTTTTTATTCACAGTTCATAAGTAGTACCAAACTACATGATATGAGTTCGAATTACCTAAACAAAACAACAGAAACACATGCTCCATATACAAAATTCGTGATGAAAGAACCGAAAGAAATGGGCAAATAATAAGAGAAGTGCAAAAATAAAAAATACAACAGTACTTAGTATTTGTCCCTAAAGTGAATAACTAGCATGAAAAGCCGTAACAAAATTACTTAATCCTCGCTTTAAATGAAGATTCAATAGCGTTCAAATTTATGTGCTTCAGCAAAATGTAGAACTTTCATGCACATGTGGCGGTGCAGAAAAAGCTAGTAACGTGACTTGTAGCGTAATTCAGTTTATGTCCACTCCGAGTGCGAACGGTACGAGACACTCCGCACAGCCGAAAAGTTCGTGATCTCAGTATTAAAAGTCATCATCATCAACTGGAACAACTCACTATGAGCCTGTGAACCGCTCTCTCAACACTCGACGTGTACTTCGCAGTGTCCTCCTTACAGCGGTTCTTGTACAATACAGTGACCCGTCGTGGCTGGGATGGGTTTCAGTAACCATGCCGATCCTCCAATCACCTCGAAAAGCGTTGCTCGTCCCCTTCCTTGACGTTCCTCCATTCCACATGCCATTTCGATTGTACGATTAGTCCGGGGAAATAATCGCGGGTCCACTTTTTCCACAAGCCCTGAACATTACGTTGGATGAAGTCAATCCTCTATTTGTCCCCAACTCTTATCTATCTGCCATTAATTTGCCTCCATAAAAAATTGTTGATTCTTTCGAATGAAATTGGCCAGTGGTCAATAAGAAATAAAAGTAATTAAATAAAAATATTCAATTAAAATTAAAGACAGTTTGTGAATACCGTCAAAGAAGAGGCATTCAATGTCTCGTTTGACAAAACGTTCCAGTCTTTTATTATTTCTGGAAAAGAGGAGTATTTATAATAGTCAGTGAGAGCGAATGGGACCTCATAAGCTTGGTTATTGACAAGACGGCTAACTTGACCCAGCTGCTACAAATATTTCTCAGTGTCTATTCCAGTTTGGTCATTGTGGATTTTGTAGAACATGTGAGTAGTCTATTCTTTCTTCTTTCTTCAAGAGTGCTCCATTTCAATTCCCGCAGCATTTCATTTACACTTGATAAGTTATTTTACTGGTTTAAGACATACTGAGCTGCACGTCTCTGTACTATTTCAAGTTTCTTAACATTTTCTTTGGTATAGGGATCCCATGCTGTTGAAGAGCATCCAAATAGTGGTCTTGTAAGCCACAGATTTTAAATAAGGTGAATTAATTCTCAGATTTCTTCAAAGGGAACCAAGTGATTGATTTGTCTTGTATGAAATGTTTTCAACGTCAGGATGCCATCTGAGGTCTGAGATCAGAGTGACTCCCAGGTACTTTTCTGAGTCCACAGTTACAAGAACTTTACCATGTAGGGTGTAATCCTGAATTATTCCTTAAATGCTCCCTGTAGAACCTCAGGGAAAGCTCTGCCTATTAGGAGATCATTCGGACAAACTTCTATCATCTGGATTGGTTGGGTATCTGCCAATTGGTGTTTGATTGACGAGCTGCGCTGCCTCAACTATCACGGTTTGCAACTCGCTCTGGTGGCTGCATTTAGCGATTTCTTGATGGATTTGACCAATGCTACTGTTACCCCGTTCATCCATGGAGCATCGCCAGGAGTAAAATTCCATTCGATCTTACGCTTCACCCCGAAAGCCTGGAGATCGTACTGGTCTAACCCGCTGACAGCGTCCTTTAATTCGTTAGATGCAGCCATGGGCTGGGTGCCACAATCGCTGTAGATCTTCTTATGCCAGCCTCTGATACTTGAGAAGCGTCGCATCACTTGAAGGAAGGTATCAGTTGCATAATCCTTGCTGACATCAACGACATTTTCGGCGAACTCTCTCCTGCTCCTCTACCTTAATGGTAATTGGCCCGAAGAAATCTATCCCGACTGTATAGAATGGCGGTGAAGGTTGCTCCAGGGGCAGACTACCCATAACCTGACCACTCAACCTTTGGAGTTGCCTCTTGCAAACGATGCACTTGTGAAAAATGCGTTTGACTAACCGTTGGAGATTAGTAATCCAGAAGTGACATCGCATTCTGGCAACCTTAGCAGCTACGCCTAGGTATTCACCCTTCCTGTGTTCATCTTCAGCAATCAGTTGCGATAGACGGTGATTAGGAGGCCGGGAGAGGGATGAACTCTTGCCTGTTTTACGTCACCAGCATCCAACGCCTAGCTCTGCCACCTACCACAATCAAATTAAGCCATCTTCATACTTACCTGGGCAGTTGACTCTCGCACGTTCCTTATTCAGAATCGTTCAGCCGCATCAACGTCCTTGGTCTTAAGTTTGCTCAGTCCGCTGGGTGAGTGTTCAGTTCCTTTCGTATAACGCTTATAAAGCCTCAGTATTCTAGCTGTCAATTTTGGTTGCAAGGTCTCTTTCTCCGTGGCGTTAACATTTATGACCGCTTTGTAGCGCTCGTGTAGCTCTTCTACATTGGCATGGCTTGATACTGGCCACTCTTCTACTGGCTGCCTCAAAAAGTCGGGGCCCTTTTGCCAGACCTTGCGTGGTCCTAGTTCCGTTGGGCTTTTTTCTCGAGTTACCCAGTCTGCGATGTTCAAGTTTCCTACTGCAGGTCTGGCTGTGTGTGTATCTCTCGCTTCTTTTTAGAGAAGTTCAGTTTCATTCGGTAGCAAAGCGTGTCTTTAGAGGAGTTCTACCCATGCAAAGCGTCTTTCCAATTCCGTGGCGTCATTACTTGTGCCAGTCAAACCTCCCACGGGGCGATGATCTTCATGGTTCTGTAATTGTTCTCCTGTCTACTTTCTGGCATTCTCCAGACACGGTCCATTCCTTAATTCTGAAACCGCCAGGCTCAAGGATGTTGTCAATTTCAGATGTCAAAGTCAAGGCTTCTTCTCTTGTCTTAACGCTCTCTGAGATGTCAGCCATATGGCTGTCTCTCAGAATAGTCTCACTGGAGCGTGGAAACTCATTACTGCTCATTTCTGCTGTTTTGCAAAGCGCTACTATTGCTATGGTTCCAGTCGGGCGATCTTCCATGTTCACGGCAGTCACTACATATGTCTCAGGTTCTTTCTGGTCTCTTCGAGCTAACAATTCTTCCATCCGTTCCTTTGCTCTTATTCTAGCTTTCTCATTTTATTCCTCCCTAGCAATTTCTGCCAACTCACGTGACCTTATCTCTGCTTCCTCCGTGTCTTTACGAATTTTGAGCTCCATTCCCAGTGCTTTATAATTTAGTATAAAACAAAGCAATCATAGCGGTACACTAAAAGCTAGTCAGGTGGGACTTAGTAGTCTCAGTCCACTCCGAGCGCGAACGGCGCGATACAATAACTGATGGCGTGCTTGTTCCCAAACGTCTTCTCTGCCACACCGTAAGCTTCCTAGAAATTTCGAAGAACTTCGATATAGTTTTCGAGCTCTGTAGATGCCAACAATCAAGGAAATTCCAGGAGGATGGGGGGGGGCTTGTCTGAAACAAAATTTGTCCTCCGTCGGGGCCATGATATGGATACTTTCAAGAAATACACAATTTATGTTGTATGTCGAATTAGCCCTTTGCAGGTTTCCATTCACGTGGTACAAAACCGGCATGTTGGGACGCAAAAGTCGCACTGGGGCAAGACCAACAAAGGGCATACATGATTTTACATGGTAATTTCCTTCAGCTGTTCCTTTGTTTGTCTTGTTCCAGTGCGACTTTTACATTCCAATATGCCGTTTTGTGCCACGTGAATGGAAACCTGCAAAGGGCCCATTGTATGGGAAAATGCGACAGAGAAAAGAATCATTAATCAACAGGGACGAGAGAATTGGGACGATACAAGTCTTAAGAACTTTGAGCAAAGACGCTGGAACACTGTAGGCAACAATGGATTTGTTATAGCCTGAATTTCATCCGATTATTTCGAGTCATTATTACTCCCTCAGTAACGTCTGAATCGACCGGCTGTTAATGCCGTCCAGTGACGTCACTACTCCTTGACCTTTGCGTTAATTCATGCAAAAAGTAAAACACGATTTTCAAGTGGCAAACCGAGAAATGTCGTTTGGAAATGTCTGCATGATACAAAACTGCTATTTATCTATCTTAATTCATGTTTAACGTTCAAACTATCAACTGAATGCAGTACAACTCTGAACCGGTTGTACTAAATTCTATAATCAAACTCGGTCGCAATCACGCAATGAAATAAACACACACACGGAACACTTAGTTCAAAAACACAATGATTTGCATTAATTGAAAAGAAGCTATTTGGTCCTTAACGAAGAAAAAAAACAAGGAGACTAAGAAAGAAAAGCTAAGACAATCATTACACTTGACGGTAAAAATAGCAAGAAGGTCGAATTATAACATTGATCTCAGAAAACTTCGAGTAAACAAAATCACCGGCCGCCGAAACCACAAAAGCGGCTCTAAATGAAAAACCTACCGACTCTCCGCAATGATTCTTCATTCGCAGTTCAATTTAGCATTTCAGTTTCGAAGAGAAGGGCAATTTTGCTGTTTAACATAAAGATTAAGCTTACCGAAATGTTTGAACTAAACGAAACAAGGCCAGGCATGCGATCCGCTGAATATCAAGCGACAATCCCGCTAAAATTTTTCATAATTATACATAATTATGCGAATGTTTAGGCAATCAACCAATCACTAATCACTACCCGGTGTTTGGGGTAGTGAGTGACGTCACTGGACGGCATTAACGGCCGGTCGATTCAGACGTTGTTGAGAGGAGAAAACGACTCGAAGCAATCGGATGAATTTTAGGCTAGATTTGTTACTGTTTATCTCACCTTCAAGTTTCAAGTTCAAGTTTATTTCAGTATTTTAAAGGAAAATTTACGGCACTGGGATAATCTAGGCGGGTAGAGCAAAACAGATAGTTTCAATACACTGAAAGTCTTAATTAATAAGGGGATTGATTAATTAAGTTACTAAGAGTTCGAGAGGAAAAAACATAGTAATAATTACAAGGAATTTGTTTATAAAGTGGTAGAAATTCGATTTTAAGTTAAAACAACGTCTTGGAACGAGATAAAGGCTAAAGGATTGTACAGTTCTCGTTTAAAATGAACCCTCTTTCCCTTATTTTAATTTCGAGAAAACAGGGGGAAAAGATTTTTGGCGGCGTATTACCCGTGATGAGATTATGACAGATTATAACACCAAAACTGTCAATGTTGATGCATACCAGAGAAGGCACAACAATAGTGACACAGCGGGAAAAGGTTTCAAAGTAAAAACTTTCAAGGGTTAAGAGCCCGCACATCTTTACCGGCGTGAATCCTTTGAAAACCTTTTTCGTATTGCACCAGTGAGGATAACTTTTTTAGGAATTTTACACATTAAAATTTGAACGACGATATAGCGGACCAAGATACTGCACGGTATAGTTTATGTTCAGCTGGGGAAAATTTTTGTAAGTTGAGCAGACAATTTATTCAATACGCACGTATTCCTGTTGAATTTGATGCCCGTTTATTGAGGAGATATGTCTGCTGAAAACTATAACGAACTTCCGCAGCTGCTGTTAAATCTTAGGTATCTGCTTTTAAAAACTCCGTACATAGGTTTACGCGATGTCAGAGTATAATGTTCAGCTGTTACGGCCAGATCTGACAGCGGTTTTGGGTATCATTTTATCGCGTCTTTGGTAGAAGCAGGATTTAAATACCTTATGCTGTGTCCTTTGAATGTCAGTTTAAAACTCAATCGCTTTGTAAATGTGACTTGTAGTTTTTAGATATCAGAGGGGTATCGTAAAGCTCGATATTTTTAATACCATAGCATTTAGGTTTTTACATGTAGGGTTTTTTTTTTTTCATGTAGTGTCAGCTCGAAGATATTAGCTTGTTAGCTGCTCTAAAATCGAGTATAAATAAAGTTTATGTTGTTGTTGTTGTTTACCAATCAATTGAATGGCTTCTTTGTGCCACTGCATAATGTACGCAGTTAAATATACGTGTACAAGCCTTTTTTTTTCTTCTTTGGAGGCATTACCATTCACTTCCAAAATCCAGGAAAAAACAGTGAGCACTCTACCTGTAAACCTCGATTTCTGTCGAATTGAGTGATTAGCTTGGTTCAACAGCGGAATGCGTATCAGTATGACTTGTATCGTCAAGTATGACAGGACTTGTCAACGATCAATTAAAAGAATTAACATAGAAAAAAACTTTTGCGCTCTATAAGTCTGCACAGAGAAAAAAAAATTTCCTGAAATTTTTTACAAAGAAAGCTCTTGATGAGCTCTATTTAATCATCTAAAAACTGCAAATTTCGAAAAAATTGATTTTTTACCCTGGACGATACCTTAAGAGAAAAGGCGGACTGCTCACAGTCTACTAGAGATATACGGCTGAAAATTCATAGGTTACCTAATTTTAATATGCTCGTTCAGCTCTTGTTTATAAAACGTTTCAAAGGCGAACTGTTTCGTGTTTACGGAAAGTTGATCACGTGATCAACTAATGCAAAAGGCCTCTTAATCGGAAGTATCTCGTACTCACAAAAGCTGAATTTGATGTGTCAGAAACAATGACAACATGATCAAGTATGTGTTCAATTACAGTAGGGAACTTAAGCACCAGACATTCTTGATTCACAGAAGACCTGGCTGGCCGCGCAGAACTGGATCGGGGACGCGCTTTGAGTGGCGAATGCAAATAATTAACCAAAACAACGTGAAACTATCACGAACGCCGACAGAATAATTAAGTTGAAAATGCCTTTCAAAGATTTGCGTTAAGTTTTGTTTCTTTCTTTAGAAGAAAAGATGATTTCAGACGAAGAATTTATACTTTTGTATGACGAATACTCTTCGAAGAACCCAGAATTTGAACCTCTGGTTTCAACCTGAGAACTCACGTTTTGAAGTCCGTGACCGCAGCTCAAGAACGTCTTGACATGCGCAGTGGCTGTAACGCTTCAAAAAAAATACTTCCGGTTGGCGTCCGTGGTACCAAGAATGTATTGTGCTTAAGTTCGCTAATATGATAATTTCTTTACCGTATCAACCACAAATAAACTCATTAAATGTATTAATGATTCTATCACAGACTTAAAGACTATCAACCAGGAGCAGCCAAGGCTAGTGTTGAAACTGATTGCACTTATCAAGCGCTCCAATATCCCTACCCAGAGAATCCCAACATTATATTTTGGGATTTACCAGGAATAGGGACCGATAATTTCCCTGCAGAGAAGTACGTCGAGGAGGTAGGTCTGAAGAAGTACGACATGTATCTCATCTTCATGGCGACAAGAATCCCTGAAGGCATCTCAACTCTGGTGGAAGCCATTTCTTCGAGTGAAAAGAAGTTCTTCTTCGTTCGCTCGAAAATCGATCTGGATATTTCAAACGAAATTTTCTCAAATGAACCAGGCTCAATCAGTAGAGAAGATGTGCTTGTAAAAGTACGAAATGACTGCCTAAAAATACTGGGTAAAAGGATAGGATGCAATGAGCAAGATATATTTCTGATAAGCAGCAGGGATGATGAAAAAGGGGAATTCAGTGGGCTCGTAAAAGCCATTCGAGATGTTTTGCCAACCAAAGAAAAGCGCGAGAGTTTCATCTTGTCTCTTGGCATTCTAAATCGCTTGTCAACTGAAACGTTAAAGATAATAGTCGAAGCCCTCGAACAACGAATATGGTACGTTGCCGCAGCTTCTGCTGTAGCCGCTCTGCCCCCGATTCCTGGTGTTTCTGCAGCAGCTGATATCGCTATGATTGTAAAAGAACTAAAACTTTACAGATCTAAGCTTGGTCTGCCTGACGAAACATCAGACACATTTAAGATGCTGACCGATACTACGCAAGCCAAAGTTACAATTGCCTCGTCATTTGTGCAATTAGCCACAAAAAGCGCCGCTTGGTTGGCACCCTATGCCACAGAGGCGGCCGCAGAGGAAGGGGCTCGTATTTTTCTCCCTTTTATTGGTTCAGTAATTGCCAGCGCATTGTCATTCGGTACTACATATCTGGCTCTGAAGGACTGCCTGAAAACAATGGAAGATGCAGCATTAGCAGTCCTTAACGAAGCTGCCAAGGAACATCTCTCATGAACCTTTCGCTGGTCATTGCTGTGAAAATACATTCATTTCACTGCAGTAACGACATTCATTTTCGTTTTTTTACAAAGTTATTAACCATTTTTTTTTTGCACTTTTGGTGACGAATTTCGTATCTTCAAGAAAAAAGTGACTTGGACCATCAGATTCAAAATGAGAGCGAAAATCGCGGTAAGGGAACATTTGTGAAGGGTCTCACTTTGCAGACGGGTTTTCGTCTGTCGGCTGAGTCGGAAAGATCGACTTTTTTGCCTTCCTCAATTCTAGCTTATGTCCTTGAAATATACCTTTGACTTCACATTACACCGAAGCAACTCAAAAATCAACTTGGCGCGTTTTCCACCTTAGGAATTGGAGACTGCCTAAGTTCTGTTCCGTTCTTCGGCCGTTGTAGTCTGCGAACGGCAGACGTTTCTCCTCGCTCATAACCGCTGAGAACCGTTTCGCGAGGAGGAACGTCTGCGACTCAGCTACAGAAATTCCATACTGATAAAGTAAATCAATGTTTACATAATAAATCCGTAGTCATGGGGTTCCAAATGCAAATTTGTTCAATTTTACGTTTCTCCTGGTCGATTTTGGAAAAGTGTTGTGTTCATCTGCGAATGAGCTCCAGCAAAACTCAAGTGCTTCTTCTAGAGAAGACTATATTCCACACATATTGACTGTTTTGTTAGAGATTCATCGCGTTTACATTTGAACTTTGAAACCCTTTTGTCTTTTGTCTGTCATTCGCAAACAATAGCTAGAACAAAGAAACTGCTCCGTCGACCAATTAGCGCTTCTGACCGGAAACCGGACAGATTTTGCGTCATCGGTATGGAATTTCTGTCGCTGAGTCGCAGACGTTCCTCCTCGCGAAACGTCCCTCAGCGGCGATGAGCGAGGAGAAACGTCTGCCGTTCGCAGGATACGGCTGTTGTAGCTACTAGTGGATTTTGTATTTGAACTTGAACGTTTGTTTTCCATCCAATCTAACCGCCAGCAAAGAATTAAATTAGGAAAGGAAAGAAAGAAAGGAAAAGAAGTCTACGGGAAAGGGAATTTGTGGTCGGTCACCTATCCATTGACCTCGCCCGTCATGGCTTAACTAGGTAGCCTTGTTCATCCAGTGTAGAGTCTCCTATCGTTTATCTCACGATATTAAAAAGTCACGTACAAATGTTGCGGGACACGTATTTCTGGTATAGTGCCAATGTTTGTATAATATTAATATACCAGACAGAATGGACTTTTATGTTATAGTTTGCCATTAGACTTCAGGGAATACCATAGTCGAATACGGTCAGCGCCCCAGTAGATTATGAAGAATAAGCCGTGGATAAAAGCCATTCAGAAACAGCGAAATATTTTGAATGAATAATAATAAATACACAGACAGTGTAATTATGTAGTCATTTAGATGTTATACGAGAGGAAACGGTCAATCCAATACAAGACTTTTAGAACCACTTACTATGGGTCTGAAACTATCAGTCAGTGCAAGGCAGGGTATAATTCATGTTCTACATTCAGTAATAATCATTTACATAATCTCTTTTTTTGACCTTTTATGAATAACTTACTTTGCGTCAATGAAGGGAGACAAACCAAAAAGATTACCTGTACTTTTTGGGTTATGATTACTACAGGTAAAAGACGGCTAGAAGTAATTGTTAGAATAAGAAATATTTACCTACTGATATAATCACTTTTATGTAACTGTTTAACAATAAAATGCTAGATCGTTTATCTCTTATGCCTGTGTGCTTGTATCATCTTTTAACAAGACGCTCGCATAGATCTCTCACTTTTTTCAGCCACAAATCGCCTCACGCTAGCGTGAAGGAGCGGGGGACGGGTTGGAGATAAATACTTTACATAAAAAAATTTCAAAATAATTGATCACAATTTTATAATCTAAACCAAAATGGGACATTATGGCTCTTGTTTAAACCAAACATTAAGAGGGTGGATTATTGAATATTGAGTGGCCTCAGAATAATTTAAACGTCACGGCATTAAACGTTTACCAAATATTAATCTAAATTAAACGAGGTTTCTTTTCATACCATATTATCATACAGACACCTTTCTTAAAGAAACACATACTTTGTCCCCACATGAGGTGTTTCAAGAGGGCGGTAAGTCGTTTAAACAACATTCACACAACACTGAAAGTTGTTCTATAGTCGCTACAGAAGATTTATACCTGGCTACTTAGGGCCTGTTTACAAGGAAGTGGGGGACCCCAGTAAGGTGGGGTAACCCGCTTAGGTGCGGTGACCCGCCTGTCCATATAATATCTCATTTTAATATGATCAGGTTTACATCTTTACATGATAGATGGGGTGACCCGCCACATGTTACGTCACCTATCTGGGGTCCCCCATCTCCATGTAAACAGGCCCTTAAACTCCTAATATTTCAGATAATCAATTTAATTTGCAACTAAAGTGGAAACTCAGTTTAAATGTAAAAAAGAAAAAATATATATTAATAAATTTTACAAAAGCAAAATGTTCTAGTAACTATAGGAAGCAAACCAACATTACTTTTTCTTTTCCTTAAAAGGCACATGATATATAATCGAATGTTTTATGGATACAAATTTTTTAGTAAACAACAACAATTCTTTTCAGACTTGCATTAAGTTGAGTTTAAAAGAGTGGCTCCTTGTAAATGCTTATCAGCAAGAGTTTTTTAATCTTTCTTGTAAATTGTAAAATAATTGAGAAAGATGAAAATAAAATATTCAATAAGAGGGAAAACATATAAAGTGTACCTTTTTACTACGGAGAAACCTCTCCACAATGGCTAGCTGTAGTGGGATCGGCACCGCAAAATACGTTTTGTGACGTCATAGCACCTGGTCAGCGGTTTCGGTGTAAGCATCATAGGTAGGTGGTGTAAGCATCATATAGTGGTTCCCCATTACTTAATATACGGCATATATTGCCCTCCATAGCTTTACATAGCCCTACATAGCCCTACACAGCCCTAAATAACCCTACATAGCCCCACATAGCCCTACCTACCCCTATATAGCCATTCACAGCCCTACACAGCCCTACATAGCCATACATAGCCCTACATACCCATACATAGCCCTACATAGCCCTACATAGCCATACATAGCCCTACATAGCCCTAAATAGCCATACAAAGCCCTACATAGCAATACATAGCAATACATAGCCATACAGAGCCCTGCATAGCCCAAAATAGCCCTACATAGCCCTACATAGCCATACATAGCCCTACATAGCCCTACATAGCCATACACGACCCTACATAGACCTACATAGCCCTACATACCCATACATAGCCATACATAACCATACATAGCCCTACATAGCCATATATAGCCCAACATAGCCCTACATAGCCATACATAGCCCTACATAGCCCTACATAGCCATACACAGCCCTACATACACCTACATAGCCCTACATACCCATATATAGCCATACATAACCATACATAGCGATACATAGCCCTACATAGCTATACGTAGCCCTACATAGCCTTAAATAGCCATACATAGCCATACGTAGCCCTACATAGCCATACATAACCCTACATAGCCCTACATAGCCCTACATAGCCCTACATAGCCCTACACAGCCATACACAGCCCTACATAGCCATACATAGCCATACAAAGCCCTACATAGCCATACATAGCCCTACACAGCCCTACATAGCCATACATAGCCCTACACAGCCCTACATAGCCCTACACAGCCCTACATAGCCATACATAGCCATACATAGCCCTACATAGCCCTACACAGCCCTACATAGCCATTCATAGCCATACACAGCCCTATATACCCATACATAGCCCTACATAGCCCTCAATAGCCCTACATAGCCCTACATAGCCATACATAGCCATACACAACCATACATAGCCCTACATAGCCCAACATAGCCATACATAGCCCTACTTAGCCCTACATAGCCATACACGACCCTACATAGACCTACATAGCCCTACATACCCATACATAGCCATACATAACCATACATAGCCCTACATAGCCATAGATAGCCCTACATAGCCCTACGTAGCCATACATAGCCCTACATAGCCCTACATAGCCATACACAGCCCTACATAGGCCTACATAGCCCTACATACCCATATATAGCCATACATAAGCATACATAGCGATACATAGCCCTATATAGCTATACATAGCCCTACATAGCCTTAAATAGCCATACATAGCCATACGTAGCCCTACATAGCCATACATAGCCCTACATAGCCCTACATAGCCCTACATAGCCCTACATAGCCCTACACAGCCATTCACAGCCCTACATAGCCATACATAGCCATACAAAGCCCTACATAGCCATACATAGCCCTACACAGCCCTACATAGCCATACATAGCCCTACATAGCCATACATAGCCATACATAGCCCTACATAGCCCTACACAGCCCTACATAGCCATACATAGCCATACACAGCCCTATATACCCATACATAGCCCTACATAGCCATACATAGCCCTACATAGCCCTAAATAGCCATACATAACCATACATAGCCCTACATAGCCCTACATAGCCATACATAGCCCTACATAGCCATAAATGGCCCTACATAGCCATACACAGCCATACACAGCCGTACATAGCCCTACATAGGCATAAATAGGCATAAACAGCCATACATAGCCCTACAAAGACCTACATAGCTCTACATAGCCATACATAGCACTACAGAGCCATAAATAGCCCTACATGGCCATACACAACCCTACATAGCCCTACACAGTCCTACATAGCCCTACAGAGCCATACATAGGCATAAACAGCCATACATAGCCCTACATAGCCCTACATAGGCATACATAGGCATAAACAGCTATACATAGCCCTACACATCTTTAAATAGCCCTACATAGCCCTATATAGCAATACATAGCCCTACACAGCCCTACATAGCCATACATAGCCATACATAGCCCTACATAGCCCTACATAGCCATACATAGCCATACATAGCCCTACCTAGCCCTACATAGCCCTACATAGCCTTACATAGCCCTACATAGCCATACATAGCCATATATAGCCATACATAGCCCTACATAGCCATACACAGCCATACACAACCCTACATAGCCCTACATAGCCCTGCATAGCTCTACATAGCCATACATAGCCCTACATAGCCCTACATAGTCATACATAGCCATACATAACCATACCTACCCCTACATAGCCGTACATAGCCCCACATAGCCCTACCTACCCCTACATAGCCATTCATAGCCCTACACAGCCCTACATAGCCATACATAGCCCTACATACCCATACATAGCCCTACATAGCCCTACATAGCCATACATAGCCCTACATAGCCCTAAATAGCCATACAAAGCCCTACATAGCAATACATAGCAATACATAGCCATACATAGCCCTACATAGCCCTCAATAGCCCTACATAGCCGTACATAGCCATACATAGCCATACACAACCATACATAGCCCTACATAGCCCTACATAGCCATACATAGCCCTACATAGCCCTACATAGCCATACACGACCCTACATAGCCCTACATAGCCCTACATACCCATACATAGCCATACATAACCATACATAGCCCTACATAGCCATACATAGCCCTACATAGCCCTACGTAGCCATACATAGCCCTACATAGCCCTACATAGCCATACACAGCCCTACATAGGCCTACATAGCCCTACATACCCATATATAGCCATACATAACCATACATAGCGATACATAGCCCTATATAGCTATACATAGCCCTACATAGCCTTAAAAAGCCATACATAGCCATACGTAGCCCTACATAGCCCTACATAGCCCTACATAGCCCTACACAGCCATTCACAGCCCTACATAGCCATACATAGCCATAGAAAGCCCTACATAGCCATACATAGCCCTACATAGCCCTACATAGCCATACATAGCCCTACACAGCCCTACATAACCCTACATAGCCCTAGATAGCCATACATAGCCATACATAGCCCTACATAGCCCTACACAGCCTTACATAGCCATACATAGCCATACACAGCCCTATATACCCATACATAGCCCTACATAGCCATACATAGCCCTACATTGCCCTACATAGCCATACATAACCCTACATAGCCCTACATAGCCATACATAGCCCTACATAGCCATAAATAGCCCTACATAGCCATACACAGCCATACACAGCCGTACATAGCCCTACATAGGCATACATAGGCATTAACAGCCATACATAGCCCTACAAAGACCTACATAGCTCTACATAGCCATACATAGCACTACATAGCCATAAATAGCCCTACATGGCCATACACAACCCTAAATAGCCCTACACAGTCCTACATAGCCCTACAGAGCCATACATTGGCATAAACAGCCATACATAGCCCTACATAGGCATACATAGGCATAAACAGCTATAAATAGCCCTACACATCTTTAAATAGCCCTACATAGCCCTATATAGCAATACATAGCCCTATACATAGCCCTACACAGCCCTACATAGCCATACATAGCCATACATAGCCATACATAGCCCTACATAGCCCTACATAGCCATACATAGCCATACATAGCCCTACATAGCCATACATAGCCATACATAGCCCTACATAGCCCTACATAGCCCTACATAGCCATACATAGCCCTACATAGCCATACATAGCCATACATAGCCATACATAACCCTACATAGCCATACACAGCCATACACAACCCTACATAGCCCTACGTAGCCCTGCATAGCTCTACATAGCCATACATAGCCCTACATAGCCCTACATAGTCATACATAGCCATACATAACCATACCTACCCCTACATAGCCCTACATAGCCGTACATAGACCTACATAGCCCTTCATATACCTACATAACTCTACATATCCATACATAGTCATACACAGCTATACACAGCCATACCTAGCCCTACTTAGCCATACATAGCCATACACAGCCCTACATAGCCATACACAGCCATACACAGCCCTACATAGCCATACGTAGCCCTACATAGCCTTACACAGCCATAGATAGCCCTACATAGTCATACATAGCCATACATAGCCCTACATAGCCGTACATAGCCCTAGTATACAGAGCCATACATAGCCATACACAGCCCTACATAGCCATTTATAAAATAGCTAGGATAGTATGTACGCTCTGATTGGGCGAGAGTAATGTTTGCATGAGAGTATGTAAACATCGTTGTGGCGTCAAGATGTTTCGCTTTTCGCGCGGTTATCATGCAGGCACGAATTTCAAAAAGTTTTGGAGTTCAAAACTCGACAAGTTTACTTTATTTACCCATTTCTTTGTCGTTTGAAACTTGGAAAATCCTTACAAAGAAGGTGTGACAATTTCTCTTTGCTTAAGCTGACATTTTAAGCGAGAAAATCCGTATTCTAGAAAGCATCTTTTTGGAAAACGAAAACTGATTACTCGTGCAACACTTCGTGGACAGGACTTTGCGACTGGTAAGAATTAATCTTTTAATCAGTGCGGTACAAAGGGTGTTGCGTTTTTTCTCGGGAAAGTTATTTTATAAAAGCAATTGCAAGCTTATTTCCTGTGTTTTTATGGCCTGATATAAAACACACGAGGCGTTGGGAGAATTCTCAACAGTTATACAAACCGAGACGAATCGTCTCGGGTTTGAATAACTGTCTCGAATTCTCCCAACCCCTCTCGTGTTTATATGGAACTATGCAAACAGAAAACGTTTTCTGTTGCTTAAATATAGCTGTACATAGACGTACATACTCGGACATAGGGCTACATAGTCCTAAATAGCCCTGCGTTAAGAGACTACATTACGAGGCTTGGACACCAAGAACGCTAAAGTTAGAAAAATGACAAGAAACTCTCAGATTCAAGTAAGAATTAAAACGTTTTATTGGGATCATGGGCTATTATTTAACCCTGACAAGTACCTTACAACTCGTTTTTGATCTTGCTTTTTTTTTTAAACTTTTTTTATCTAATAGTTCTTTTTCCAAACGTGTAAAATTATATGTTCTCTTATGTCATAGTAAAAGTAATAACGATTACATAAGGAAAATACAAAGACCTGCGGTTGTAAAGTCCTGAAACCACAAAACAGGATTTACCTGTTCAGGAGTTAGTTAAGCGTGGGACGCATTTATAACTGATTTGGTGGAAGTTTAGGCACTTTAACATACCTATTGTCTGTGCAGCCCTAAACAGCTGTACTCATCAACTCATTTACCGCCAAACAGCCAAGTGCAATCTTTTATTATCATACACGGCCCTGGAAACTTGGACACACTGGGTCGGTTATTTAAACGAAGTCCAACTTTGGCAGCGGTTTAGGAGACCTTTGGACCTCCAAATCTCCTCCTTAGTGGATTCTTTAAAGAAGACAAATGCTTTTCTTGTTCACGTTATATGCGCTACTGAAACATTACACATTATCCTAAACCAGCTCGGTTTAATAACTCACAACAAAAAGTGTTGCCATTTTTGTTGAAAGATTTTTTATTGTTTTCTGACAGTATGGAGTCACGTGACAACATTTGTATAATTGAAAAACACCAATGTATGTATCTGGCAAAGTCTCATCTTTCTAGTACTTAAGTGCTCAGAGATAGACCACCCCCATCTTTTTTTCACTGAATCATTTTGGGGCCCATGCCTTAATTTTTCTGAGGATGTTTCTGACGTTATAGCGGACGTTTCAAAGAAGGAACGTTGATATGTTTTGTGAAACTGTAGCACGATTGTGGCAATATTTGTCACTCAGGATCGATCAATACGCAAACGGATTTTTTTAAGGATTATTTTACAACTTAGTAGTTAGATTGTTGAATAAACCAATAATAAAGCAACTTTTCAAAGCCTAGTTGGTTAATCAAGCCACTTTTGGGCGTTCATTCTCGCCTTTTTTTCCCGCTCTATTCCCTTCCCTACCATCTGAACTCAAGAATAATCGAGTGAGAAACCATGCCGCCCAAATTATATCATAGGGAAGGAAGTTAGCCGAAAACACTCGTTGGGAGCACCTGATAAATAAAGCAAGTCTGGATTTGTTTGTCTGCCACCCCAAGTAGTAAAGTATGTGGTTCGACTGCCAAATGCGAATTTTATAAATAACTATCCACAACCTGTTTTCCATTTCAACGAGTCACAACTACGCTGTGTAAAAGTAATCGTAACCCAAACGTTACAGAGACGACCCCTAGCGGCACACTCCTCTAAATCCCGAGTTAGTGGAAATACCCCCCTCAGCCTCAGATATAGTAGCCTCCCCGCAAAAGTTGTCAGGGGTTCGTCATGCGTTCCTGCCCGAGGAACGAGTGACGAACCCCCTAAGATCGTCTTCGGTGGAGGCTACAGACATGGGCCCATTTATATTAAAACGAAAACAGCCGGATACAACTCCCTCCATCCACTTTTTCTATTCCAGTTTGCACCACGCAAAGAATGTTTTTTATATTTGTCAAAATTCGCACCCCGGGTGGAACGTGCGTGGATAGCCCTTTCAACGGTTTTTTTCCACTTTTGACATGGACCAGTAAGGATAAAATCTGTCAATACTACTAGAAAGAAGACTCAAAGTTAGTAAGACTGCCTAATTTGAAAGTGATATGTCATGTTTGTATGGTGGGGGGTAAGTTTGCCTCCTCCTTCCCCCCCCCCCCCAAATAAAATTTAAAATTTGGCCATAAAATTTCTTAAAATTTCGTTTCTTTCAGAAGCTATATCTTGGTTAGTTTACAACAAATCACTTTCAAACCTAGTGACTGATTTAACTAATGCAAGGCGCACTTTATAGAGGAGTTTGCGGACTTGTCCCTTCATGAAAAAGGTGAAGAATAGAATGAACAACGAAGGGTCTATTGCACAGCGAGATGTGGAATCACTAGTTGCTTTATTAAGTCACACCATTGGTGTCCGCAATTATCCGGCGTTTTAGCGATCAAGATCTGATGATGTGTATCACTATGTGGGGTGTGGGAAAGTTAAATTACTAACCCCTAAGGAGACCAGCGAGGGAGTGGATTCCCATACTAAAACAGACATCTATAGGTCAGTGTCACAAAATTTATTTATGCACAGCCATAAGCGATACCTTAATGACCAAATATAGTGTCGAAAATAACTTTAAGTGACACCAAAATCGGCAATTTACATCACTAAGGGAAACGATGAGCATCCCCTTCACTTTTATGAGAGTGTCACCCCCAGGGTGTACATCTAATAAATACATCAATACGAGTACGCGATTTGGCATTAACTCTGCATGTTCTTTGATGAATTGTGCCAATTGATATTCAGCCATGGATTCCAATAGATGGGTAGTGTGAACCTCAAAGGGATTTGAAAGAAAATTACAATTCAAATCTCCCAGTATGTACTGAATTTCTTAATACCTGGAATCTGTCGGGGTATGTAGGGTTATGTACGAGAGAGGATGTCCTATCAATCTCAGAGAAAAAGTGGCTGCAATATTTCCAAACTCTTCATTCTAATGAATCTCTTAACCCAGCCCATTTTCGGATAAAATACAAGTGAAATGGTAAAAGCTAGTCTTGAAACTTTGATACCTGTATATGAAAAATTATTCAATTCCTTCCTTAGGTACCATGCCTCAGACCTAATGAGGTGGTCTTATTACTCCGATCTATAATTCGAGCGGGAGTAATAACCGGGCAAATTTCCCAGGTATATCTGTCTCCAGCTACCTGTGTTCGATATCTTAAACCAACGACTCCTCAAAAATGTCATGTCTTTAAATACGCGTAACAATTAAATCTCAAGTCCGCTTTTCTTTTTTTTCATAAATAACCGCACAGCAGAACACGTCTTTCCTTTACGTTCATAATCACCAGGAAAAGATTTACGCATGCTTTGTCTGCACTTCAAAAAACTTTTCACTAAGTCACCCATGCAGAGCTCCTGCACATGTGTACGGTAATATAGGGCTATTTAAGGGTATATAAGGCTATCTATAGGGTTATGTAGGGTTATTTAGGGCTATGTAGGGCTATGTAGGGTTAGGTATGGCTATGTAGGGCTGAATAGGCCTATGTAGGGCTCTGTAGGGCTATGTATCGCTATGTATGGCTATGTAAGGCTATGTATGGCTAAGTATGGCGATGTATGGCTAATTAGGGCTTTGTATGGCTATGTAGGGTTATCTATGGTTATATATGGCTTTGTATGGCTATGTATGGCTATGTAAGGCTGTGTAGGGCTATGTAGACCTATGCAGGGCTCGGTAGAACTATGTATGGCTATAGAGGGCTATGTATGGCTATGTAGGGCTATGTACGGCTATGTATGCCTATGTAGGGCTATGTAGGTCTATGTAGGGCTATGTATGGCTGTGTATGGCTATTTAGGGCTATGTAGGTCTATGTAGGTCTATGTAGGGCTATGTATGGCTGTTTATGGCAATGTACGGCTGTGTAGGGCTATGTAGGGCTATGTATGTCTATGTAGGGGTGTGTATGGCTGTGTATGGCTATGTATGTCTATGTAAAGCTATATAGGGCTATGTAGGGCTATGTATGGCTATGTAGGGCTATGTATGTCTCTTTAGGGCTATGTATGGCTATGTATGGCACGGTAGCGCTATGTAGGGTTATGTATCCCTATGTATGCCTAGGTATGACTATGTATGGCTATGTAGGGCTATGTACGGCTATGTAGGGCTATGTAGGGTTATGAATGGCTATGTATGGCTGTGTATGGCTATGTATGCCTTTGTATGGCTATGAATGGCTATGTAGGGCTGTGTATGGCTGTGTATGCCTATGTAGGGCATTGTAGGGCTGTGTATGGCTATGTAGGGCTATGTATGGCTATGTAGGGCTATGTAGGGCTATATATGTCTATGTAGGGCTATGTATGGCTATGTATGGCTATTTATGGCTGTTTAGGACTATGTAGGGGTATGTATGTCTATGTAGGGCCGTGTATGGCTCTGTATGGCTATGTAGGGCTATGTAGGGCTATCTAGGGCTATGTAGGGCTATGTATTGCTATGTAGGGCTATGTAGGGCTATATATGTCTATGTAGGGCTATGTAAGACTATGTATGGGTATGTAGGGCTATGTAGGGTTATGTATGCCTATGTATGGCTTTCTATGGCTATGTATGGCAATGTATGGCTATGCATGGCTATGTATGGCTATGTAGGGCTATGTAAGGCTATGTAGGGCTCTTTAGGGCTATGTATGGCTATGTATGGCTATGTAGGGCTATGTATGGCTAAGTATGGCTATGTATGGCTAATTAGGGCTTTGTATGGCTATGTAGGGTTATGTATGGTTATATATGGCTTTGTATGGCTATGTATGGCTATGTAAGGCTGTGTAGGGCTATGTAGGCCTATGCAGGGCTCTGTAGAGCTATGTATGGCTATAGAGGGCTATATATGGCTATGTAGGGCTATGTAGGTCTATGTAGGGCTATGTATGGCTGTGTATGGTTATTTAGGGCTATGTAGGTCTATGTAGGTCTATGTAGGGCTATGTATGGCTGTGTATGGGAATGTACGGCTGTGTAGGGCTATGTAGGGCTATGTATTTCTATGTAGGGGTGTGTATGGCCGTGTATGGCTATGTATGTCTATGTAAAGCTATGTAGGGCTATGTAGGGCTATGTATGGCTATGTAGGGCTATGTTATCTCTTTAGGGCTATGTATGGCTATGTATGGTTATGTATGGCAAGGTAGGGCTATGTAGGGTTATGTATGCCTATGTATGCCTAGGTATGGCTATGTATGGCTATGTAGGGCTATGTAGGGCTATGTAGGGCTTTGTAGGGTTATGTATGCCTATGTATGCCTATGTATGGATATGTATGGCTATGTAGGGCTGTGTATGGCTGTGTATGGCTATGTAGGATTATGTATGCCTATGCATGCCTATATATAGCTATGTATGGCTATATAGGGCTATGTAGGGCTATGTAGGGCTATGTAGGTCTATGTAGGGCTATGTATGGCTGTGTATGGCTATGTAGGGCTATGTAGGTCTATGTAGGTCTATATAGGGCTATGTATGGCTGTGTATGGCTATGTACGGCTATGTAGCGCTATGTATGTCTATGTAGGGCTATGTATGGCTATGTATGGCTATGTAGGTCTATGTAGGTCTATGTAGGGCTATGAATGGCTGTGTATGGGAATGTACGGCTGTGTAGGGCTATGTAGGGCTATGTATGTCTATGTAGCGGTGTGTATGGCCGTGTATGGCTATGTATGTCTATATAAACCTATATAGGGCTATGTAGGGCTATGTATGGCTATGTAGGGCTATGTATGTCTCTTTAGGGCTATGTATGGCTATGTATGGTTATGTATGGCAAGGTAGGGCTATGTAGGGTTATGTATGCCTATGTAAGCCTAGGTATGGCTATGTATGGCTATGTAGGGCTATGTAGGGCTATGTAGGGTTATGTATGCCTATGTATGCCTATGTATGGATATGTATGGCTATGTAAGGCTGTGTATGGCTGTGTACGGCTATGTAGGATTATGTATGGCTATGTATGCCTATATATAGCTATGTATGGCTATATAGGGCTATGTAGGGCTATGTATGGCTATGTAGGGCTATGTATGTCTCTTTAGGGCTATGTATGGCTATGTATGGCTATGTATGGCAAGGAAGGGCTATGTAGGGTTATGTATCCCTATGTATGCCTAGGTATGGCTATGTATGGCTATGTAGGGCTATGTATGGCTGTGTATGGCTACGTATGGCTTTGTATGGCTATGTATGGCTATGTAGGGCTGTGTATGGCTGTGTATGCCTATGTAGGGCTTTGTAGGGCTATATATGGCTATGTAGAGCTATGCAGGGCTATGTAGGGCTGTGTAGGGCTGTGTATGGCTATGTAGGGCTATGTATGGCTATGTAGGGCTATGTAGGGCTATATATGTCTATGTAGGGCTATGTATGGCTATGTATGGCTATTTATGGCTGTTTAGGACTATGTAGGGGTATGTATGTCTATGTAGGGCCGTGTATGGCTCTGTATGGCTATGTAGGGCTATGTAGGGCTATCTAGGGCTATGTAGGGCTATGTATTGCTATGTAGGGCTATGTAGGGCTATATATGTCTATGTAGGGCTATGTAAGACTATGTATGGGTATGTAGGGCTATGTAGGGTTATGTATGCCTATGTATGGCTTTCTATGGCTATGTATGGCAATGTATGGCTATGCATGGCTATGTATGGCTATGTAGGGCTATGTAAGGCTATGTAGGGCTCTTTAGGGCTATGTATGGCTATGTATGGCTATCTGGGGCTATGTATGGCTAAGTATGGCTATGTATGGCTAATTAGGGCTTTGTATGGCTATGTAGGGTTATGTATGGTTATATATGGCTTTGTATGGCTATGTATGGCTATGTAAGGCTGTGTAGGGCTATGTAGGCCTATGCAGGGCTCTGTAGAGCTATGTATGGCTATAGAGGGCTATATATGGCTATATAGGGCTATGTAGGTCTATGTAGGACTATGTATGGCTGTATATGGTTATTTAGGGCTATGTAGGTCTATGTAGGTCTATGTAGGGCTATGTATGGCTGTGTATGGGAATGTACGGCTGTGTAGGGCTATGTAGGGCTATGTATTTCTATGTAGGGGTGTGTATGGCCGTGTATGGCTATGTATGTCTATGTAAAGCTATGTAGGGCTATGTAGGGCTATGTATGGCTATGCAGGGCTATGTTATCTCTTTAGGGCTATGTATGGCTATGTATGGTTATGTATGGCAAGGTAGGGCTATGTAGGGTTATGTATGCCTATGTATGCCTAGGTATGGCTATGTATGGCTATGTAGGGCTATGTAGGGCTTTGTAGGGTTATGTATGGCTATGTATGCCTATGTATGGATATGTATGGCTATGTAGGGCTGTGTATGGCTGTGTATGGCTATGTAGGATTATGTATGCCTATGTATGCCTATATATAGCTATGTATGGCTATATAGGGCTATGTAGGGCTATATATGGCTATGTAGGGCTATGTATGGCTATGTAGGGCTATGTATGTCTCTTTAGGGCTATGTATGGCTATGTATAGCTATGTATCGCAAGGTAGGGCTATTTAGGGTTATGTATGCCTATGTATGCCTAGGTATGGCTATGTATGGCTATGTAGGGCTATGTATGGCTGTGTATAGCTATGTATGGCTTTGTATGGCTATGTATGGCCATGTAGGACTGTATATGGCTGTGTATGCCTATGTAGGGCTTTGTAAGGCTATGTATTGCTATGTAGGGCTATGCAGGGCTATGTAGGGCTGTGTAGGGCTGTGTATGGCTATGTAGGGCTATGCATGGCTATGTATGGCTATGTAGGGCTAGTAAGGCTATGTAGGGCTGTGTATCGCTGTGTATGGTTATATAGGGCTTTTTATGGTTATTTGGGACTGGGTATGCCTGTGTATGGCTATGTATGGCTTTGTAGGGCTATGTAGGGCTATGTATGGGTATGTAGGGCTATGTAAGTCTATTGAGGGCTATGTATGGCTATGTATGGCTATATAGGGCTATGTAGGGTTATGTATACCTATGTATGCGTGTGTATGGCTATGTATGGCTATGTAGGGCTATGTATGGCTATGTATGGCTATGTAGGGCTGTATATGGCTATGTAGGGCTATGCAGGACTATCTATGGCTATGTAGGGCTATGTGTGGCTATTTAGGGCTAAGTATGGCTATGTATGGCTGTATAGAGCTATGGAAGGCTATGTAGGACTATGGAGGGCTGTGCAGGGCTATGTATGGCTATGTAGGGCTATGTATGGCTATATATGGCTATTTATGGCTATGTAGGGCTATGTAGGGCTATGTAGGGCTATGTAGGTCTATGTAGGGCTATGTATGGCTGTGTATGGCTATGTAGGGCTATGTAGGTCTATGTAGGTCTATATAGGGCTATGTATGGCTGTGTATGGCTATGTACGGCTATGTAGCGCTATGTATGTCTATGTAGGGCTATGTATGGCTATGTATGGCTATGTATGGTTATGTATGGCTGTGTATGGCTCTGTAGGGCTATGTAGGGCTATGTAGGGCTGTGTAGGGCTGTGTATGGCTATGTAGGGCTATGTATGGCTATGTAGGGCTATGTAGGGCTATGTAAGGCTATGTATGGCTATGTATGGCTATGTATGGGTATGTATGGCTATGTAGGGCTATGTAACGCTATGTAGGTCTATGTATGGCTATGTATGGCTGTGTATGGCTATGTAGGGCTATGTAGGTCTATGTATGTCTATGTAGGGCTATGTATGGATATGTATGGCTAGTTATGGCTGTTTAGGACTATGTAGGGGTATGTATGTCTATGTAGGGCCGTGTATGGCTCTGTATTGCTATGTATTGCTATGTATGGCTATCTAAGGCTATGTAGGGCTATGTATTGCTATGTAGGGCTATGTAGGGCTATATATGTCTATGTAGGGCTATGTATGGGTATGTAGGGCTAGGTAGGGTTATGTATGCCTATGTATGGCTTTGTATGGCTATGTATGGCAATGTATGGCTATGTATGGCTATGTATGGCTATGCAGGGCTGTGTATGGCTGTGTATGGCTATGTAGGGCTATGTAGGGTTATGTATGGCTATGTAGGGCTATGTATGGCTATGTTGGGCTAGGTATGTCTATGTAGGGCTATATATGGCTATGTATGGCTATGTAGGGCTATGTAGGATTATGTATGCCTATGTATGGGTATATATGGCTATGCAGGGCTATGTAGGGCTATTTAGGGCTTTTTATGGTTATGTGTGGCTATGTAGGGCTATATAGGGTTATGTATGCCCATGTATGTCTATGTGTGCCTATGTATTCCTATGTATGGCTATGTATGGCTATGTAGGGCTATGTAGGGCTACGTAGGGTTATGTATGCCTATTTATGCCTATGTATGGCTATGTATGGCTATGTATGGCTATGTATGGCTATGTATGGCTGTGTATGGCTATTTATGGCTATGTAGGGCTATGTAGGGCTATGTAGGGCTATGTAGGGCTATGTAGGGCTGTGTAGGGCTGTGTATGGCTATGTAGGGCTATGTATGGCTATGTATGGCTATGTAGGGCTATGTAAGGCTATGTTTGGCTATGTATGGCTATGTATGGCTATGTATGGGTATGTATGGCTATGTAGGGCTATGTAACGCTATGTAGGTCTATGTATGGCTATGTATGGCTGTGTATGGCTATGTAGGGCTATGTAGGTCTATGTATGTCTATGTAGGGCTATGTATGGCTACGTATGGCTAGGTATGGCTGTTTAGGACTATGTAGGGGTATGTATGTCTATGTAGGGCCGTCTATGGCTGTGTATGGCTATGTATGGCTATGTAGGGCTATCTAGGGCTATGTAGGGTATGTATTGCTATGTAGGGCTATGTAGGGCTATATATGTCTATGTGGGCTATGTATGGCTATGTATGGGTATGTAGGGCTATGTAGGGTTATGTATGCCTATGTATGGCTTTGTATGGCTATGTATGGCAATGTATGGCTATGTATGGCTATGTATGGCTATGCAGGGCTGTGTATGGCTTTGTATGGCTATGTAGGGCTATGTAGGGTTATGTATGGCTATGTAGGGCTATGTATGGCTATGTTGGGCTAGGTATGTCTATGTAGGGCTATGTAAGGCTATGTATGGCTATGTAGGGCTATGTAGGGCTATGTAGGATTATGTATGCCTATGTATGTCTATGTATGGGTATATATGGCTATGTAGGGCTATGTAGGGCTCTGTATGGTTATGTGTGGCTATGTAGGGCTATATAGGGTTATGTATGCCCATGTATGTCTATGTGTGCGTATGTATGAGTATGTATGGCTATGTATGGCTGTGTATGGCTGTGTGTGGCTGTGTAGGGCTATGTAGGGCTATGTATTGCTATGAAGGGCTATGTAGGGCTGTGTAGGGCTGTGTATAGGTAGGTACGTGGTGTAAGCATCATATAGTGATTCCCCGTTAGTTACTAGAATAAGTGTACATAATCCTACATAATCCTACATAGCCCTACATAGCCATACACAGCCATACATAGCCGTAAATAGACCTGCATAGCCATACATAGCCCTACATAGCCATACACAGCCCTTCATAGGCCTACATAGCCCTACATAGCCATACACAGCCCTTCATAGGCCTACATAGCCATACATAGCCATACACAGCCATACACAGCCGTACATAGCTATACATAGCCATACATAGCCCTTCATGACATAGCCGTTCATAGCCTGCATACACAGCCATAGATAGGCCTACATAGCCATACATTGCGATACATAGCCATACATAGCCATACATAGCCATACCTAGCCCTATATAGCCATACATAGCCCTACATAGCCATATATACATAGTCCTACATAGCCCAACATAGCCCTACATAGCCATACATGGCCGTACATAGCCATAGACAGCCCTACATAGCCATACGCAGCCATACACAGCCCTACATAGCCCTACATAGCCATACACAGCCCTACATGGCCCTACACAGGCATACACAGTCATACATATCTCTACATAGCCCTGCATAGCCATATATAGCCATACATAGCCCTTCATAGCTATACATATATAGCCGTACATAGCCATACACAGCCATACATAGGCCTCCATAACCATACATAGCCCTAAATAGCCCTACGTAGCCTTACAAAGCCGTACATAGCACTGCATAGCCCTACATAACCCTCCATAGCCACTGTAGCTACGTCAATGAGCGGCACGTTTAATTAACTTATTTTTTATCCGAAATCTTTGTTTTCTGCACGCGCACGCTAACGCAATTGCTAGATTTAACTAGAAAGTTCTTTTTAACGCAAGCTAGGACGCACGCGAAAGCGCCACGCAATTTTGTTGTTAAAATTTAAAGTTTTTTGTTGTTGCGGTTAGTTGACGCAAGTTCTTTGTCAATCCATTTCAAGAAGCCAAGAAGTTTTCTTTGTTCTAGTGATTTTAAGGACATCAACAAGTTAAATATTTACGCTACATTTTCTTATTTAAGTAAGCGCTTTGTAACTTTATCCTTTAAACCAATTTTACCGCTCATTGCATTGTAAAATCAAGATTTTAGATTTTAGACGAAGTTAAGTTTACACACGACATCATTTACCGTTATTTTTCAATCTTAAGTTTTTGCCTTTCCGTCTTGTTACTTTCAACGGATGAAATGTAAGTATTTCAGTAATTTCACACCCTTATTTGTAAAATACTCTTACCTTTATTTTAGTTCTCACGGTGTTTCTGGAAGTAAGGTTAAGAAAAGAAATAAAGATCAGTACGTGAACGAGTGTCATCTCATATCTCATCACTGGAGCAATAGCCATACATAGCCCTACATAGCCCTACATAACCCTACATAGTCTTACATAGCCATACATAGACCTGCATAGCCCTACATAGCCATACACAGCCCTATATAGCCAAACATAGCCATACACAGCCATACATAGCCATACATAGCCATACACAGCCATACCTAACCCTACATAGCCCTACATAGCACTACATAGCCCTACATAACCCTACATAACCCTATAGATATAGCTTTATAACACAACAAAAGTAAATCGCGCGCTCTGATTGGTCAGTTAGCTACTACCATTTGACCGTGGATGCACGCCAAGAAACTAAGCTAGCGCGGTAAAATTTAGGCAAATTCAAAAAATCTCCTCTCCTGAATGTAAAATACACCGATGAAATGCACAGATGAAAAGTGGAAGTTGAAGAAAATGCTAAGCTGTCGTTTTGAAGGAAAAAAGACAAAAGATCAAGCGACAATTTTTCCCTGAATGAATTAATCCTGTTTTCCCCGCGGCTAGAATCGGCTGAAGGAAAATCGAGCGAGGGAAGATTTAAGGTACATTTTGTGTGTTTTTTATACAAGAGAAAGTCTGTTTGAAATGTAAATTTATCAATTAGCATTGTGTTATTGACTTTTTGGTGAAGCTGATGCTAAATTCAAGCAAATATTTTAGGAAACACGCTCAAATTCGAGACAGCTTTGTTGTGAAGTTTTCATCGCATCGATTTAAAATTTTAGTTAAGTTTAAACGGGAACATTACGCTGGAATAAGCGAATTTCATTTGAGTACAGAAACACTTGGGTTTTCAAATAAATTTTTCAAAAAATAACTTCTGTGTGTATTATTTTGTTCCTTAGTGTTCATTCATAACAGTCGTTCAGAGAACGGTCGAAAAACAACAGCTTCAGCGCCGGCTGTTTGTCGGCGAATTTCAGTTGCAACTTTGACTTTCATAGCTGGATTTCCCCAGACAGAATTCGATACAAAGCTAGCTAATTTCTTTTTAAAATTAGTGTTACCTGTTATTCTAAAGGAATTACAGTCAAAAATTCTCATTCCTACTTTACGTTGATTTCAAAAATTGTCACATAAATAAACAGAATAAGCTTGATAATTATTTCATTTACTTAGTTTTAGCTTATTTTTTAGCGTCTTTTTAGTTGGTGTTTATGATTGTAGCTATAGTTTTCCGTCAAAGTTTTTACCCTAATATTAAGAGCAAGTAGACAGATGCCATTCAGAATAACAACGAAAAACATTTCGCTATTTACCTGAAGACGGAGAACGGTTGATTCAGCGAAAGAAAAACTCAAAGGCAAGTTTTTGAAAAACATAGAACATGATTTGTTTACGCGCGGGCAGATGACAGCATACATGAACTCGGACCGATGACTCAACCGAAGGCAAATGGAAAATAATGTTTTTCTCTTTTGATTATGTTATAAAAGAAATGGTAAACGTTGCAGCTGTGCAACCATGGAGTTATGGATGCACGCGGGAGGTTGCTAAGCACGAAAGAAGCGTAAGAGTCGCACGAGGCGATAGCTATATACCCTTACATAACCCTATATAGCCGTACACATGTGCAGGAGCTCGACATGGATGACGTAGTGAAAAGTTTTTTGAAGTGCAGACAAAGCATGCATAAATTTTTTCCCTGTGATTATGAACGTAAAGGAAAGACGTGTTCTGCTGTGCGGTTATTTATTAAAAAAAAGAAAAGCCAACTTGAGATTCAATTGTTACGCGTATTTAAAGACGTGACATTTTTGAGGAGTCGTTGGTTTAAGATATGGAACACAGGTAGCTGGAGACAGATATACCTCGGAAATTTGCCGGGTTATTACTCCCGCTCGAATTATAGATGGGAGTAATAAGACCACCACATTAGGTCTGAGGCATGGTACCTAGGGTAGGAATTGATTAATTTTACTTATACAGGCATCAAAGTGTCAAGACTAGCTTTTACCATTTCACTTCTAATTTATTCGAAAATGGGCTGGGTTAAGAGATTCATTAGAATGAAGAGTTTGGAAATATTGCAGCCACCTTTTCTCTGAGATTGATAGGACATCCTCTCTCGTACATAACCCTACATACCCCGACAGATTTCAGGTATTAAGAAATTCAGTACATACTGGGAGATTTGAATTGTAATTTTCTTTCAAATCCCTTAGAGGTTCATACTACCCATCTATTGGACTTCATGGTTGAATATCAATTGGCACAATTCATCAAAGAACCTGCAGAGTTAATGCAAAATCGCATACTCGTATTAATGTATTTATTAGATGTACACCCTGGGGGTGACACTCTCATAGAAGTGAAGGGGATGCTCATTGTTTCCCTTACTGATGTAAATTGCCGATGTTGGTGTCGCTTTTGCCTAGTCCCCAGGCCTCATTTTTATGCGCGGCCGATGCGCTTCGGGTCACGTGGTCCGAGAAAGTTTTTGAGGCCTAGACAAACTCGGAGAAGTGAGACATATTGTCTCACTTGGGGCGGAGCTTTTGGAAGCGGGCGAGCTATCAATAACTTTTCCGCGCTGATGAAAGATGTCCAGCAGCCATGGAGAGTACAGAGAATAAAGAGTTAAACCGAGCATTTTTATTTTATGCACGTTTTCATCGTTGAAAGTCCTTTGGCCTTTCTTTTTCATTTATCTCATTAAACTAATCTGAACTTTATTTCAACTCAAAAACTATTTGTAGGCTAAGCAAAACAGCGTCGCAAAAAAATCATTTGATCAAGAATTGGAAGATAAACTAAAGAAATAAGTTTATATTTACTATTGGATATGAAAAGCTATCTTTCGTTTCTATCTTTTTCTATCTTTCGATCAGCATTGCAGTATTCTGCTTGGAGAATTTAATATGTCTACATTGTTATTTTTGCTGATCATGTCTTTATAGATCCTACGTTCTTCGGCATATTCGTTTGTGGTCCTTTGCCGTCCTTTACGGTTAATGTTTGTACTTCCGTTTCTCTATTTTCGCTTGCTCCTATAAATTTCTCGTTATCATTTCACTTCGAAATATTTTATGTAATTTAATTGTTGGATTTGGAAGCTCATCAAACTAATCGGACAGGCTGTTGAATTTGGTCTCTAAATTTGGTAGAATGTCAACAAACTACGTATACTGTTTCAAATCTTTTTATCAATAAAGAAATATCATTTTAATGGTTCATTTGAAAATGAACAAAAAGAGAAATTACTTGCACGTTATACAGTAGTATTCTTTCCGATTCAAAGTAATATTTTTGTTCTTTGATAACAGAAACCAGGTTAGTGCCGATCTTTAAGCGAACGATATTCAAGCGCAAAGTTATTTATAGATTATTTCAGTTGAACGTGGGAACTTTTCAAAAATGCAAAAATGCTCACGCATGCGCACTCCGAGATCGTCTAGGCGTCTCCCGGCCGTTCGTCTCGGATACGTCACCGAAATGCATTGACCGAGAGGGTCTGGAAGACGCCGTACAGGGACTAGGCAAGTGTCGCTTAAAGTTATTTTCGACACTATATTTGCTCATTAAGGCATCGCTTATGGCTGTGTATAAATAAATTCCGTGACACTGACCTATAGATGTCTGTTTTAGTATGGGAATCCACACCCTGGCTGGTCTCCTTAGGGGTTTAGTAATTTAACCTTCCCACGAGCACTAGGACCCCAGATAGTGATACACATCATCAGATGTTGATCGCTAAAACGCCGCATAATGGCGGACACCAATGGATGTGACTAAATAAAGCAACTAGTAATTCCACACCTCGCTGTGCAATAGACCCTTCGTTGTTTATTCTATTCTTCACCTTTTTCATGAAGGGACACGTCCGCAAACTCCGCTATAAAGTGCGCCTTTGAATTAGTTAAATCAATCACTAGGTTTGAAAGTGATTGTTGTAAACTAACCAAGATATAGCTTCTCAAAGTAGCGAAACTTTAAGAAATTTTATGGCGAAATTAGCTAAATTTTATTTGGAGGGAGGGAAGGAAGAGGCAAACTTACCCCCCACCATACAAACATGACATATCACTTTCAAATTAGGCAGTCTTACTAACTTTGAGTCTTCTTTCTAGTAGTATTGACAGATTTTATCCTTATTGGTCCATGTCAAAAGTGGAAAAAACCGTTGAAAGGGCTATCCACGCACGTCCCACCCAGGATGCGAATTTTGACAAATATAAAAAAACATTCTTTGCGTGGTGCAACTGGAATAGAAAAAGTGGATGGAGGGAGTTGTATCCGGCTGTTTTCGCTTTATTATAAATGGGCCCATGTCTGTAGCCTCCACCGAAGACGATCTTAGGGGGTTCGTCACTCGTTCCTCGGGCAGGAACGCATGACGAACCCCTAAAAACGTTTGCAGGGAGGCGACTATATCTGAGGCTGAGGGGGGTATTTCCACTAACTCGGAATTTAGAGGAGTGTGCCGCCAGGGGTCGTCTCTGTAACGTTTGGGTTACGATTACTTTTACACAGCGAAGTTGTGACTCGTTAAAATGGAAAACAGGTTGTGGATAGTTATTTATAAAATTCGCATTTGACAGTCGAACCACATACTTTACTACTTAAAATATAAAATATTTTAACTCTTACTTGAATCTGAGGGTTTCTTGTAATTTTTTCTAAATTTGGTGTTCTTGGTGTTCAAGCCTCGTAATGTAGTCTCTTATGATAACGCAGGGCTATTTAGGACTATGTAGCCATATGTCCGGGTATGTAGGGCTATGTGGGATTGCGTAGAGTTCTGTATGGCTATGTAGGGTTGTGTAGAGCTATGTAACGCTATGTAGAGCTATGTATGGTTATGTAGGGTTGTGAAGGGATTATAGGGCTATTTGTAAAATGCAACTAGTGGTCTATTATCAATGCTGCGTTCTGATTGGTTGCGCTACTACTAGGCTATATGTTACAGCCCACTATTAGCGAAAAGTGCCAGCTTTGAAAATCAGACAATGGCGTATGTATGGCTATGTATGTCTATGTATAGCTGTATTTAAGCAACAGAAAACGTTTTCTGTTTGCATAGCCCCATATAAACACGAGAGGGGTTGGGAGAATTCGAGAATTCGAAGAATTTGTTCGAGAATTCGAAGAATTTGAATTCGAATTCGAGAATTCGAGAATTTGTTTATATCAGGCTATGCAAACACAGGAAATAAGCTTTCCATTGCTTTTATAAAATAACCTTTCCGAGAAAAAAGGCAACACTCTTTGTATGGCACTGATTAAAAGATAAATTCTTACCAGTCGCAAAGTCTTGTCCACGAAGTCTTGCACGTGTAATCAGTTCTCGTTTTGCAAAAAGATGCTTTCTAAAATACGGATTTTTCTCGCTTAAAATGTCAGCTTAAGCGAAAAGAAATTGACACACCTTTGTGAGGATTTTCCAAGTTTCAGCCGACGAAGAAATGGGTAAATAAAGTAAACTTGTCCAGTTTTGAACTCCAAAACTTTTTAAAATTCGTGCCTCCATGATAACCGCGAGAAAAGCGAAACATCTTGACGCCACAACGATGTTTACATACTCTCATGCAAACACTCCTCTCGCCCAATCAGAGCGCGCATACTATCTAAGTTATTTTATAAATGGCTATGTGGGGCTGTGTATGGCTATGTAGGGCTATGTAGGGTATATAAGGTTATGTATGGCTATGTATGGCTATGTATGGCTATGTAGGGCTATGTATGGCTATGTAGGGCTATGTATGGCTATGTAGGGCTATGTATGGCTATGTATGCCTACCTAGGGTTATGTATGGCTAAAAAAGGGCTATGTAGGTTTATGTATGGGTATGTAGGGCTATGTATGGCTATGTAGGGCTATGTATGGCTATTTATCGCTATGTAGGGCTATGTAGGGCTATGTAGGGCTATGTATAGCTATGTATGGCTATGTAGGGCTATGTATGGCTATGTAGGGTTATGTAGGACTATGTAGGGCTATGTATTGCTATGTATGGCTATGTAGGGCTTTATATGGCTATGTATTCCTATGTAGGGCTATGTAGGGCTATGGAGGGCTATGTATGGCTATGTAAAGCTATGGAGGGCAATGTATACCATATATTAATTAACGAGGAACCACTATATGATGCTTACACCCCGTACCTACCTAAGCATCATATAGTGGTTTGACGTTAGTTACTAGAAGCAATGTATTTATACAGCCCAGCATAGACGTACATAATCCTACATAGCCCTACTTTGACATACATAGCCATACATAGACATACATAGCCATACGTAGCCAAACACAGCCCTACATAGCCCTATACAGCCTTACATAGCCCTACATAGCCCTACATAGTCATACATAGCCCTACATAGCCCTACAGAGCCATACAGAACCATACATAGCCGTATATAGCCATACATACACATACATATCCATACACAGCCCTACATAGCCATACATAACCATGCATAGCCCTACATAGCCATACATATCCATACACAGCCATACATAGCCCTACATCACGATCTCTGAAGTGTTTAAAAAACTGCTGGAAGTTAATGTTGCAAAGGCGACTGGTAATGATAACATCCCAAACAAGATTTTCAAAATAGCGGCTCCAGTTTTTTCTATATCGTTAGCTGACCTTTTCAACCTCTCGATTACTACAAATACTTTTCCAGATGATTGGAAAGTTGCAAAGGTCTTTCCCGTCTTTAAATCAGGGGAACGTTATGATCCAAATATCTTTAGACCGATTTCTGTCTTACCAACTATAGCCAGAGTTTTTGAACGTTCAGTTTATGAGCAGACGTACACTTAGTTTACGGAAAATAACATTTTTCAGCCTCGTCAATCTGGGTTTAGATCTCTTCATTCAACTGTAACTGCGCTTCTAGAAATGACAAATCAATGGTGCCTTAATATTGATAGAGGTATGGTCAGTGGTGTTATTTTCCTTGATCTTAAGAAGGCATTTGACACTGTTTACCATGATATCTTGTTGAAAAAACTGTCTGACTATGGGGGGCAGGGTCAAACCGCTTCTTGGTTCAAGTCTTACCTAAAAAACAGACAGCAATTTTGCGTGGTAAACGGATTGTCGTCTGTAAAAAATCGTATCGTATGTGGCGTTCTACAGGGTTCTTTACTAGGCCCACTCTTGTTTCTTATTTACATTAATGACTTACCAAATTGTTTAGATCATAGTATAGGAAGGTCATTTGCTGATGATACAAATTTAACGTTCTCTTCCGTGGATTTATCAATCCTTCAGACTGAAATGAGCAACGACCTTAATAAAATTTTTAATTGGCTCAGCTCAAATAAACTCACGCTGAAATTCTAGAAACAGATTTTATGGTCATAGGTTCTCGGCAGAGAACTGCATCATTAGCCGGAAATACTTCATTAAGTGTGAATGGTTTAACGTTTCAACAGGTCGAAACTACAAAGTGTCTTGGCCTCACTATCGACCAATTTCTTACTTGGAGAAATCATTTACAAAGTGTCAGACAAAAGGTGGGGTGTGGCATTAGAATTCTTAAGAGGATTAGGCCTTTTGTTGGTTTGGAGCACCTCATAAACGTCTACAGGTCAGTAATTGAGCCTTATTTTACTTATTGTTGTATTGTTTGGGATAGCATTGGCGAAACGTTGGTAGACAGTCTTCAAAAGTTGCAAAATAGGGCCGCTCGTGTTATTACAGGTGCTTCATTTAAGCCTTTTTTTGATGACCCTGAGACATCTCATTTATTAATGAACTCCAACCTTGATCCCGACGCTAACTTTTTCGCAGCTAATTCACAATTACTTTATACCTTTTTAGATTGACTTTTTCCCGCATTAGATCGATCTTCGCGATATTGCTTTCCCAGTGTTTGTTCACCAAACGTATTGAACAAAAAAAACTCATATAACTCAGACGATAGTCTGCCGATTACTTGTCTCAGTTCTGCAAACCGACAGTGTTTTCAGCCGGTTTCTATTACTGTCTTCTTCTTTTAACTCCAAATTACCAGTGAATCCAAGTTGAGTGAAGAGGTGCATTTTCAAAACATCCCAAAGAAGCCACTCCCTTAAGAGAGCTCAGGAAGTAAAATTTTTCCCCCAGTGGAGCGGTGAGGGACAAAAATCCGTTATGAGCATGAGCAGTGATATTTGTAACTTCTGCACATGGGCGACCAAATGTCAGAAATTTTCTGACATCCGGTAACTGCTGCTTCCAGAGCCTCTCTTTTCCCTACCACGTGACCAAGAAACGAAGGGCTCTGGGGACGAGAATGTCGGCAAACGGATTATCCCATATCGCAGAGGTCCCGATCCCTGTCGCTGACCAAAAGGATCGCGGCCTCTGGGAACGAGATTGGGG